>LSSK01000794.1:0-16599 GCA_001969505.1 Zancudomyces culisetae | reverse complement strand
TTTGGTTTTTCTTGATTTTGGGTTAGTTTATGTGGATTTAGAAGCGTTCAGGTTTAACTATGTATGTTGGCTTTAATTATTATACTAATAATACCTAAAATGCTTTTATTTTCATTAGTTGGGGATGGTTCAGAAATTGATGATTTAATTGAATTGTTCAATTGTCATTTATATTTTGACGATTTTTGTTTTTTTGATTACAATTATATATTATGATACTTTGACTTTAGTGTATGCATGATTAATTTTATTTAATGCTACCATTGTCTGATCTAACATATTTTCTTTAAACAACTGCCTAATTGTTAGTGAGAATGTTCAATGTAATATTTCATGGTAAAATCTAACCACAATACTCAGAAAAATACCAAAATATGGCCCAAATAATAGGTAAAACTGGTACATTCAACTTGTGCTTAATTATTGTATTGTTCTGTTAAGCTGGGTCTAATTAATCTTTGCAATATACCGTTAATAAAATTATATTGTCTTCAGTCTGGATACAGCCTTAACAGATATGTGCATAGGTGTAAGTAAATACACCAGCATATATTCTAGATTATACAATTGTTAAAGGCAGCTTGGCTATTATTATCAACAGTCGTGAGTAGGATTTAGAACGAAAAAAAGTGTTACTCACCAATTCTATATAAATACTAGGATATCTTTGGCCATCCCAAAACTCACCAAGAATCATTCAGTTCACAACTAGGAATACAAATAACCCGACAAAAAAAGAAATATCTCTTGTCGCCTTACTCTACTTATACATTAGAAGGATGAATACTACTGGAACAAAAAGAAATATACGAGGTAGTTAATACTTTATGAGTAAATTTTACTATGTTACTTGATATCTAAAACCTTTAAAATCCGTAATCAAATAGGATGCTCAAAGCCTAAGATCCATGAGCAGACAGTGATTCAGGCTTTGAAACCAAGCAAAATGAATGTTCCAGAAACACTTGTGCAAAACCAAACAAATCACGCAAGACAGTTGTCAAGTACCACCCGGATCCATGACGGATATGACGACAATGAGCAAACTTTGGAGGGTTATTCAACCAGTAATAATGGTGTTTTGGAAACCTCAGATATTTCATTGAATGTCTTCCAGATTGATCAGCAGAACGATAAGGAAATAAAGTTTATTGAGTCTCTGATTTTATCAGAAAAAGTGGCTACGAGGATGGACTTCCCAATGTTTATAGAACCGAACCTGCGCCAAGAACGAGATGAGATTACAAAAAAAGAGATAATTGCCGGCCTTTGCAGTTTCAACAGCTCTAGAAAAGTTAATGCAAACAGAGATAAGCGAAATCTTGCGTACATGGATAGTATCTCACTCATAGGAATGACAGCCAAATGTCTTTCCTGCAACAAAAAGTTTAAGGTTAAAAATCCTGAAAGCAACTCTGAACACAAAACGGAATGCCACTATCATAGTGGGAGACTCGAAACAAAAACCAAACTCAAGGGTAGCCGATCAAAGTATGGTGTACAAAATGGTGTCGTATACAAGTGCTGCGGAAGAGAAAAGGGGGGAGAGCCTTGTACAATGGGTCCACATGTGTTTGTTGTAAATAACGATTGTATTAATAATGCTCTGTTTATTTTTAAACAAACAGAAAAGAGCAAGGTTAACAGAGTAAACAGGATATTGATAATTAACACAGAAACCGTTTATACTCTTATTGGAAAAAGTGTCAGTAGAGTAACTGTAATGGATATTACAGGAAAGTTGCTCTTAAACGAACTTGTAATTCCGGTTGGGGAAGTTATACATACGAACTTCAAGTTTTCGGAGCTAGAAAGTGTCAAGCACGCAAAACACACGGCAAAAGAAATGCAAAGGAAGGTGCTAGCTTTGTTTGATGATGAGACGGTATTAGTAGGGTTTGAATTGGCAAACACATTGCGATTTCTGAGAATTACTCATGAAAGGGTGATCGAAGTGGGAACACTCTTTCCAAAACACAGAAAAGAAAGAGGGAAAATCTCGTTACGAGATTTGGCAAAAGTCCATTTGGGTACGTTGAGTTTTAAGGAAAAAGTATACAACAAGTCGCTTGAGGCATCGATACTCAGCTTGATACTCTTTTCTGCAAAAGTCAAAATAGGAACCGCACTTTCAATTTAGTTTTACTTTATAATAGTTGAGAATTTCGTAAATAAACGTGGTAATGAATTGAAAAATATGGCTGAACAGTAAAGATTTTCTAATATTTCTGTAGAGTACGTATTATATCTTTGCGATATAGTGCAACTGGCCATCAGTTGAAATGCTTTTGTGTTTGCTGGGATTGAAGCAGACAGGTATCACTAAGTGCAGTTAAAGCTGTTGAGGGTATTTCCAACAGAAAATCTGGATTGATGTTTTATCCAAAGACAAAAATGTACTTGGCTTGGGATTACATAACACAAATTGGTTGTTGGGCCAACCAGCTAACTTTAATTTAAACACAGGCAATACAACAATAAACGTGAAAATTGATACATTCCTCAAAACTGAGACTAGGACACTAGCAAAAACAGCGAATTTGGTTACATTGGAGCAGCAAGGACGCATCTTGTAATTGAGAATTGGGTTGATTAGCATTCTATACATTAAACGTTGGCATTTAAAATAAAAACACATTAGAATGTTGTAGATAAAGATATCAAAGCATATATACCAACCAAGAAAAAAAGTGTGCAAGCCAAAAGTGAATTATAACAATAAAGTTTTGGGACAATGGATCAAGGAGGTAGACAGGGAGAGTATAGAGGATGGAATGTAAATGATCCACTTAGCGAGGGAGTCGAGGTGTGGGAAAATGCGATGAGTGGAAGTAGCGAAAATACGCCAGAATTCGATGCATTCCAAAGGTTTATTATGGAGGCTAATGACGATTCAGAACTAGAAAGTAGTTCTGAGGAGGAAAGCAAGGAATTTTACCGCACGGTAACACAGAATGGTACAATACATGAAAATAACACTGTAGCTACAACCGAAAATGGTGTTGGTAGTGTTGGTGTTGGGAATCGACATGAAGGCGCGAGAGGAAATGGGAAAGAACGAGAACACAATGTTGAGGAATTCACACGCGATACTGGGTATAAAAGTACACCCGATAGTGATATAAAACAAAAGGCAAAAGTAGTTAAAAGAGTGAGGTTTGCAGATCAGTACACCAGTCCTAAAATAAGTATAATACAACAAGAAGAACAAGAACACGAACAAGAGTCAGAGTCAGAGCCAGAGTCAGAGGAACCGGAAGAGATGGAGCAGGATATTTTTGACGGAGAAGAGGATATAAATCTGACAGCAAGACAGGGAATTCTGGATAACGAACATGTTACAGAGTTGGTATGGTATAGAAGGCTGAGGGGGGTGAGCAGTATATTTATACATCGAGAATTTGAGTATCGAGTGGGTGTTCCACTGTGTCTTGCGGTAGGAGAGCTGATTGCAGTAGGAACAAATTTGGGTAAAGTAATAATATTCAATAGAAAAGGAGAATTTATGGCTGTACTAGGAAGGCAGGCAGATTATTTTGGACTGGTCGCAAGTATTGGGTTTTCGGGCGATTCGACGCATGTTGTCGTTGGATACTCTAGTGGAGTGGTTGCAATATGGCCATGGGAACGGGGAGTGCCGATAGCAGTGTTTGGAGAAGAAGTGGGAAAGGCGGGGCATAAGAGGGGGAATGCGGTGACACAAGTCGGGTTTATTGGTGCGAGTAGACATAGGGCAGTTAGTGGGGATATTACTGGGGATGTTTTTCATCACCAGATTGATGGGAGGGCGGTGATAGTATCAAGGATAAAAACCAAAAAGATAATTGAGGGGCAAAAGGGAACGGTGATGCTTGACATGGCGACACTAGGACTTGGAGCAATCGCAGACAAAATGGACAAGAAGGGGATAATAGCAATATTGACAAATAAAGGGTTGCAGATAATACAGACAGTAGGAAAAATGTCTAAAATATATGAAAGGGTATGGGAGAAAGAGGAAATGAGTGGGAGTTTGGGTTGGCGGCCACCAGTAAAGGAGTTTGGAATGAATATACCAGCTATGCTTGCAGTTGCAGCGGGAGAAAGACTTGAAGTATATGCAATAGCAGAGGCTAAAGTGACAGTTTCGGGGGAACAAAAATATCAACTAAGAACAAGTAAAGTGATGGAGTGGAAAGCAGCAAATTCCGAAGGAATAGGATCGGTGGTGTGGATAGAAAATATGATATTGCTGGTGACAACAGTTGCAGGCGAGCTGATTGCAGTTGATGTGAACCAGGAGATAGAAACAAAGGTTGCGACAACACAGCAACTAGGAATAGAGATAGTGACGCAGCCGTGGGGGAGTGTGGCGACAGGAAAGAAATACGAAGGGGTGTATCGTAGTGGGCTGGTGGTGTTTCAAAAACGAGTGTATATTCTAACAAAAAGAGGAATTTATCAGTTGGGGGTGAATACATGGGAAAGAAGAGTAATGGAGCTGGTAGAACAAGGAGAGTTTGTGGAGGCAGTAGCGGTATGTGCAGGAATATATACAGGAGAAAGCGGGCAAGTTATAGTTGGTCTGCCATTGGGATACGGAAAAAATATTGAGCGTATTTTGTTTGGGGATAGAATGGACAGTAAAAAAGGAGGAGGAGGAGAAGAGGGGGGAGTGGAAATTACAACCGAAATGAGAGCGAACTTGAATGGATTATTAACAGAGTCAAAAATCAAAATGCAGGAGCAAGTTTGGCTAAAGCTAAAGCAACTTTCTGTGTTGTCGATAAATTATATAATTATAAAATACAACAAAACAAAACACGAAATAATAGAAGAGGACGGTGTGTACAAAGGACAAAGTATCGAGTCGGTGCTGGAATCCATTTTGGTGTCGTGCATATCGGCAAGCGTAACACAGGCGAATACTATGGAACAGCAACAACAACAGCAAATGTTGATTGAGAGTATGTATGAACAGATTTCGGGGTTTGCAATAGGTAGGCGTGTATTTGTTAAGGCGATAGAACCATATGTAGAAAACGGGTACGTGACTAGATTGTCGCCAAACATCTTGAAGACTCTTATTGCAAACTACACAACAAATGCAGCAAACAGGAATAGATTGGAAGAGTGTTTGATGCAGATTGAGCTGGAAATAGGTACCAGTGGGATTGATATCGATGGGGTTTTGGCGATATGTAGACAGTGGAGGCTGTGGCGAGCAAACTGTAGGTTGTGGTTGGTGTTGATCCAAGAAAGCATCAGACCACTTGAGGAAATGGTGGAGTATATAGAGCAAGTGATGAATCGAGGGGAGGTGGGTATGGCAGAGAATCTGGTGTTGGAGAAAGAAGAACATGTAATGTTTGAATTTCTGGAATGTGTGTTGGTAGGAAATTCATATCCAAGCAGAAAGCCAATCGAGCCACCAAATATTGCTCAGGAAATAGCTGTAAAAACATGGCAGTGGATGTTGGAACCAAAATACACGATGGTTGGTGAGAGTTACAGCAACATTAAAGTAATTTTTATGCTGAATACCAATAAAAGTATGAGACTCTTGAAGGCTGTGATACAGAATCAATTTGTTCAGACTCTTTTGATATCTACAAAAGCGGTAGTTGACCAAGGAGACGGCAGCTTTGGAAGAGCGAATGGGAAACAGACAGAGTTAAAAGGTCCGATTTCGCAGGCACTAGCCAATGTGTTGTTTTGGTTTATTAGTAGTTACAACTCAGGGAAAGCCGGGCTGTTAAATTCTAATTTTGGGCGAGAATCTATGGGGTTGATTGGGTGTTTGGCAGCGGAGATATATATTCTGGATTATCCACTGGTGTATTACAGCGAGGAGGCGCTCTTAGAGATAGTGAAAACAATAGTAAAATGCAAGACAAATAAAACACATATTGAGAGCGAAATGGCAATACAGTTGTTGGTTGGCAAGGTGTCTGTTGATGCACTTGATGAAATTGTTGAATTTATCCAGGCAAATATGTTTTACAGGGTTGTGGAGATGATTGCATTGCTTAAACATGATGATATTGGGGCGATCAAGAGTTATATTGATGATGTTTTGACTATGAGGATGGACATGCAACTGGCAAATTTAGTTTGGGATGATGGTGATTCTGATGGTGTTAGTGGAAGACTCACGGATTATATGTATGAACGAAGGGCTCAGGTCTTTGGTTTGGTTAGAGATTTGGTCAATAAAAGGAGGCAACAACAAAAACAGAATAAAATGAAAGCGCAAGAACAAGAACAAGAACAAGAACAAGAACAAGAACAAGAGCAATATGACGTGGAGATTAGAACTGTTGGTTATGAAGAACTGGATAATTATGTTTTGGATAATTCAAGAAGTTTTATTATTATTGATCCGATAAAGTATGTGTGTTTAGTGGACGAACAAGTAATGAGTTTTGGTCATTTTGAAGTTTTGGCAAGAATTACCAATACTAAAAATGTTGAGAGGAACAGAGGTAATAGTGAAATGAATGATGAGTACTTGGAATTAATTTATTTGATGACAATGCTATTTCCAAACTATTCTACAAGATTTGTGCGACGATTCAGAAACAAAAATAAGGGATATTTCAAGTATCAAAAGTTTTTAGAGTATTTGGACAACAAGTATTTGTATAATGCGACAATGGAGGAAAAGGCAAATAAACAACAAAGAAAAGTACGATTTACAAGTAGTTTGAACCATTTGGACCAGGTAGAAACAAATGACCATGAATTTACAAATGATAATAATGGTACCAGTAATAATAGAAATCAGAGTGATGAACCCTTCAAGATAAATATCGCAAACGTACTAAATAAATGTGGAGAGCAACAAACCCAGGAAATGGTTTATCGACTGATTAGCCTGGTTTGTAAGCATTTGCCAGAGTTGGTTATTGATTGCTTGGTGAATATTTACAGTTTTGTGGGGCTAGATTCAGGAAAACAAGAGAAAAAGGATGAACACGGTCAGCTGCGAATAGATTATAATGTAATTAAAGACATACTGCGAATAAATGGGAATTATGAAGGATTAATATGGTTGTATGCTGTGCACAAGAAATATATGGAAGCAATGGAGGTTTTTAAGAACAAGTATCTAATAGTTGTTGAGAGCGATAGTAGTAAATTGAGGATTATGGACAAGAGTTTGTTATTTGCAGGGATAAACTTGGTAAAACATGCATCAGACAATTATCTTGGATCCACTACAAAGGATACTAAAGATAGAGGTAAAGATAAAGATAAAGATAGTCAAGATGATGCGTTGGATAAAGTCAAGGAATTGTGGGTAGAATTGTTGGTGACGTACTTGGAATATTATTATAAACATTGTAATGCTACTCGGCGAAAAAATCAAGCTGAAAAGAATGTACAGGAACACGAACTAGAAAAAGAACAAGAACAGGAGCGGAAAATTAGGGAGTATATTGGAATAATTCTCGACTCGTTGATTCAATATTCCATGCAAAACAAGAACACCGAGTTTTTGCTGAGAGACATAATTGGTTTGGTGGAAGAAAAAATTACGTCTCATTCAATACCAGAGATTTCAGAGATTTCAGAGACTTGGGTATCATCATCTTCAACGATGGATAAAGGTATGGATGGAAATACAAGTATAAATATTACAGGCAATATGGCAACACTGGAGCTTGCCAAACAGAGTATTCGGTTATATAACAGCAAGCATGATATGTTTGAGTTTATATCGAATATGCTGAATGCAGATTTGTTTAATGAAGTTAGCAGGTACACGACAAGGGTGAAGAAGGGATGGAATGTTAGTTGCAATAATAAATATGGGTTTGGCAATGATGAGAAAAAGACATTTAAGTGGATTCAGATTCTGGGTAAGGATATGCAAGATAAACTCCGAGGTAAAGAAGTGGGATTGAATGGTAATAATAATGAAACGTTTGGAGATGGGGTGCAAAGTGTTGCGAGAGGAATTGAAGGTAGTTATTATGGTTGTGAGATTTGTGGGAACGAGTTGTTTTGTGATGGACGACGAATCAAAGAAAAGAATAGGTTTGAAAAAATGTATGAAATCGAGGAAAAGTATTCAGTTGTAGGAATGGATTTATTGTCATTACTTTCATTACCATTACCATTATCATTGTCGTCAACATCAACATCGACATCAACATCAACATCAACATCGGGGTTATTATTAGGGTCGGGAAACATACGACCAAATGGTGGAGGTGGGATTAGAGGTAGAGGAAGGGACAGGATCAATGAGGTTGTTAGGTTGAGTGAATATGTAATGCAAAGCGAGCAAAATAAAAGATGGGAAGTTGAGCAATTGTACAAAAGTAACGAATGTGATGGTGAAAAGGATCAAGCTAGTGACAATGGTATAGTAACCAATGGAGGAAAAAACGAGATAAAGAATAATAAATCTGTAGGAGGTAAAAACAAGGGTATAGTAAAACAAGTACACAAAAAGAGCAATGTTGGTGGTGGGAATGAACGTAATGTAATGATGTTTGCGTGTAAACATGGATACCACAGGCAATGTTTGGCAGATTTGATTGTTTTACAGAATCAGGGGATAATTGTAAAATTGAAGGATCTTGTATGTCCATTATGTAGTTAGATTGAAAGTATCGGGCGGCGAGGGGGAGGGGGAAAGAGGGGAGTTGTTTTTAATTTTTTTTTTATATGCATGTTTTATTTTGTTGATATATTAATAAAAGATTTGAAAATGTTTAAAAAAAAGGGATCTGAAATTAAAACAAAATTCCCAATTAAATAATAATAACAATAAAGGAAAACGAAAAGGAAAACGAAAAATCAAAAGAAAAAGGAAAAAATCAAAATAAATAATAAATTTTCGTGTTTATTTAATTTTATTCAAATTTATTTGATATAGGTTGAAAATAAAAGGAAACCAAAAAAAAGAATTAGTAAAAAGCCGGAAAAAAAAAGGGGTGAAGGAAAAGGAAAAAGACAAAAGGGAAAAGGAAAAAGACAAAAGGAAAAAGGAAAAAGGGGAGGAACAAATGATAAAATGATAGAGAAAAGTAAAAGAAATGAAAAGTTATGAAAATGAGGTTGTTTAGGGTAAAGCATCAAACAGTAAATCTAAATCTAGACATAAAGCTCGATCCGACAACACAACGAGATGGAGACGAAACAGCTAAAATCAGCGGAGTAACGGAACTGCTGATCGAACCCAAGACAGACCAGATCCGGTACATCCACCTGCATAATGAGCGACCCAAGATTCTAAGAGTTACGGTAAATGAGATGGATACACGGTTTTCGTTGGGCGTTGCGACTCATGAACAGGCAGTTGAGCGTGTATTTGAGAAATATGATGTTGTCGGGAGTACCGAGTTGGAGATTGAAATTCCGGAATGTATAAACTTGAGTAAAAATAGTAAAGACAATAAGAAGGAGAAAGAGAAAGAGAAAGAGAAAGAGAAAGAGAAAGAGAAAGAGAAACAGGTGGGAGAAGGTGGTGTTGTTGAAAATAAAATGGATCAAGATAAGGATGAATTGGAAAAGGAAGAAGAAGAGGAAGAGGAAATATTGCTTAGGGTGCGGATTTGGTACGAAATAACAAAACCGATTTCGGGCATAGTAGTACAACGACAAAACAATGGGAGTCCAGTGGTATATATAGAAAATTCGAACAATAAACCAGGGATAGCGAGACGATGGGTTCCATGTATTGATGAGTATTCAGAGAGACAGACGTGGGATTTACGGTTTGTAGTGCCAAAAAAAATGGTGGTGGTAGCTAGTGGGGAATTACTTGGGCAATACCGACATCCAGGAGGAGGAGGAGTAGAGGGGGGAGTAGAGGGGGAGGAAAAGACGGTGTTTAGTTATGTGGTTGCAGTGGCGACAGCAGCGTGTGGGATAGTATTTGCGGCAGGAGAGTTTGGAGCTGCTATAGTGATAGAAAAGAGTAAACAGATTGTAAGAGTAGAGAAAAATGAGAGAGAAAAAAAAGATAAAGAAATCGAAAAAGAAAAGGAAAAGGAAAAAGAAAAAGAAAAAGAAAAAGAAAAAGAAAAAGAAAAGGAAAAAGAAAAAGAAAAAGAGGAGAAAGAGGAAGAGGAAGGTATAGGAGGAGTATTTGGATTTGCATCGATAGAATATCAACGAGAATTAAAAGCGACAACCGAGTTTATTGCGGATGAATTGGAGTATTTGAGTAAAAAAGTAGGAGCATATCCATATACGAGTTACAAGATAGTAGCAATCGACAATCTTAGACAACGAGAGATATCGGGAGCGTCAATAACGCTAATATCGAGTGAAATATTGCATGGGGAGGAGGTGATAGAACCGGTGTATGAGGCACGACAGCGAATAGGCAAGGCAGTGGCGAGGCAGTGGTTTGGGGTGTATATGGTGAGTGAGAGGTGGACGGATAGTTGGTTGATAGAAGGGCTGGCACAGCATGTGAGTAGTAAGTATTGGCGGTATAGTATGGGAAACAATGAATATAATTATAGTATGAAACGAGAGTTGTGCAAGTTGGTAGAGGCAGACATTAACCAAAAGCCATTAAGTTATGCAAATATGGCACGAGTGTTAGATTTTGAGGAGCAAAGATTTATGGAGTTGAAAGCGCCGATAGTGTTGTATATGTTGGATAAGAGAATGCAAAAGAGAGGAGCTAGTTTGGGACTGATGAGAGTGGTTCCACGGTTAGTATCAGCGGCGATGGTAGGAGAATTGGGGTTGGCGAATGGGATAGGAACAAGTATGTTTTTGCGAATGTGTCGGAAGGTGAGTGGGGTAGATTTACGAGAGTTTGCAGAGCAATGGATATTTGGGACAGGATGTCCAGTGTTTAAAGTTGGGTATCAATTCAACCGCAAAAAGCTGGTGGTTGAGCTGAGTATGGAACAGCAATCGACGAATTTATATGCCAAGACGACGTATTCGAAGCCACAAATATTTACAGGCCAAATGACAGTGCGAGTACGAGAAGCCGACGGGACGCCATACGAGCATGTTTTAGATATTAAGGCACAAGAGCAAAAGTTTGAGGTGCAATTCAACACCAAATATAAGCGGATTAGACGAGCGACTAAGCGGTTTCAACTGCGACAGATGGCAGCAGCAGCTGAGGAGTTGCAGGTAGCGAGTATGCAAGAACAAACAGTAACAGGAACAGGAACAACAACAGGAACAACAGCTGGAACAGCAGCGGCAGCAGCAGAAGAAGATGAGGAAATATACAGCAATATAGCAATGTTTGGGGCAGAAAGCGAGGCGGAAAAGCAAAAATGGCGGGTGGTGGAATGGGGCGAAGACGACGAGGCCAGTCTGCACAGTTCGTCGGTGGAGTGGATTCGCATAGACAGCGATATGGAATGGGCGTGTCGCATTCAGTTTGAACAGGCGGATTATATGTGGGCAGCGCAGCTACAACGCGACCGAGACGTGGTTGCGCAAGTCGAGAGTGTTGATGCGCTCAAGTATTTGCCTTCGGCAGCAGCCAGCACGTCGTTGATGCGGACAGTGATGGATACGCGGGTGTATTATCGAGTACGAGCGGATGCGGCGATGGCACTGGCACGGTTGGCGACTAGCTCGTTGGATTATATAGGCTTGCATCATTTGGTAGAAATCTATCGACACCGATATTGCGAGGTGGAGCAGGAACAGCAGGAGAAGCTGTATCCCAAGAAAAACAATTTCGGCAATTATGGAGAGTATTTTACAATGAAGGCAGTGTTGACAGCCATATCTACAGTGGTTTATCCAAACGGAACAATTCCAGCTACAGTGTTGCAGATTCTATGGAATGCTCTTAAATATAACGACAATTCGTGCAATGGTGTTTATTCCGATAGCTATTATATAGCCGCGCTGCTAACCAATCTTTCCAATCTTGTGGCCAAAGCCGTGCTGTTGTCGCAACATTCCGAGCACTACCCAATTGCCATTTCCGAGCTGCTTTGTGTTCATACCGAAATCGAACGTCATCGGAAACTCGATGCGATTCTTCCACTGTCGTTTGGAAATGTTATTACTGTAGCTGCGTTATTTGCCAAACTCAAATTTGCTCTAGTTCAATCTGTAGTTCCTGTACTGGATTTGAGAATGTTATTCGCTGCCTCTTTTCCCTCAAACTATGTTGATGTACGTATTGCCGCCATTGGAATTTTGGCTCTTGTTGGAATCACTTGTTCTTCTTCTTCCTCTTCTTCTTCTTTTGGCTGTAACAAAACAATTTATGAATACTTGTTCATGTTGGCTGCTAATGATCAATCGTATTCGGTTCGGGAATATACTGCGTATTGTTTGTTTAATGTAATGATGGCTGTTGAACAAGGTCTTTTTTCTTCTTCCTCTTCTTCTTCTTCTTCATCCTTATCCGTATCCTTGTCTCTTGATACTTCCTTGTTATTGGCTGGTGTAATGAATACCTCTAACCAACCAATCATTACCAAACAATTCTTGAAACGTATTTTTGACACCAAATTTATCAATAATTCTATTGTACCAACTTCAACTCCAACTTCAACTCCAACTTCAATTCCAACTCCAACTCCAACTCCCACAGTAACAGTAACAGCAACAGCAACAAAACCAACTACAATTCCAACATCAATTCCAACTCCAATTCCAACCCCAACAGCAACAAAACCAACAACAAAATCAACAGCTGTTTCTGTTTCTATCCCTATCCCTGTCCCTGTCCCTGTCTCTGCTCCTGTTCCTATCTATACTCCCACTACTAGTACCAATACTAATACCAATACTAATACTAGTACTGGTACTACCAGTGTTTCTGGTCAACTTGTTGAACCCAAAGTTCGAATTCGAATTCGTCAAAAACGTCATATTACATTAAAGAAAATCAAGTTGTACTTTAGTGATCCTGCTAATATTACTACTACTACTACTACTACTTCCAAGACTACTACTGGTATTAAGACTACTCCTAAGGTTACTACTGGTATCAAGACTACTCCCAAGGTTACTACTGGTATCAAGACTATTACTTCCACTGCTCCAAAAGCTACTACTACTAATACTACTACTACTACTACTTCCACTACCAAGACGACGTTTCCCACAACAATCAAACCAGTTATTCATCAACCTCCTCATTTACTAAATTATAAATTCAATGCCAACTTTAAATACCGTTACAACTACAACGGCAATCTACGATTTGTATATTCCAAACTATCTTATAATAATTCAAAGACAGGTTTGAAATTAAAACTAAAATTCAAGAATATTCAAAGATTGAAAAAGTACAAGTTGAAAAACACTACAATTTCCATGACAAAGACAAAGACCAAGTTACAAAAGATTAGATTTATACAAAAAACAAACTCCAACACAACCAACTCAACCAATACTAGTAATAGTAATACTAATACTAATACTAGTACACATTTTAGTAGTGTAAAAGGACGAATTCTTGATCAAGCTGAAATTAATAAATGTCGTCGTGTGCTAACTCAACTAATGGTCAGCGATGATGCAGCCGAATTTCTGTATCCAGTGGATCCAATTGCCCAGAACGTTCCGCAATATACCGAGATTGTAAAACGACCGATGGATCTTGGCACAATTGACCAAGAACGGCTGGGTCGGTATACTCATGTTGGGCAGTTTGTTGATGATGTGGCGTTGATGGTGTCAAACTGTCGATTGTTTAATGGCAATGATAGTGTGATTTCTCGAATGGCTGATAAATTGGCAATGTACTTTGATGAATTGATGAAAAATACTTTTAATTAATAAAGGATGTTTTATTAAAATAAAAATAAAAAGATAATAAAAAAAATAGTATAAAACTAGTTTTTAGAGGAATTCTTTTTTTGGTATTCTTTAATCATTAATTCTTGTTCACTACGAGGAACTGGAGAATGTTTCAAGTAATCCATACTAAATTCACCTTTTCCTTGGGTCAAACTACGCAGTTCATTACTGTATCCAAACATGGCATTCAAACTAACTTGGGCCTTGACTAGACAGTATTCTTCGTTAAGATTTTCAGTATCTGAAATCAAACCTCCACGCTTATTCAATGAACCCAACACATTTCCTTGGTATTCGACAGGAGCAGTGACTTCTACATCCATAATAGGTTCCAATACTATAGGATTGGCAGTCTTTACAGCATCGCGGAATGCATGGAATGTAGCTACTCTAAAAGCCAATTCACTACTGTCGACTGCGTGTGCCAGTCCATCATGTACCTCAAACCGCACGTTAACCATTGGGTATCCACAAATGGCACCCTGAGCAACAGCATCTCCAAAGCCCTTTTCACAAGCCGGCAAGTATTGGGTAGGAATCTTGCCTCCTGTGACATTATTAACAAACTCGTTCTTGCTGTAGATCTGCTCAATGTCATAACTGATTGGCTCGATATATCCAATAACTCGCGCAAACTGTCCAGCTCCTCCCGTCTGTTTCTTGTGTGTATGGTTGAATTCCGATTTGGCTCCAATCGTCTCTCGGTACGCTACTAATGGCTTGCCCGTCACACACTCTACTCCATATTCTCGCTTCATGCGCTGTACATAAATATCCAAATGCAACTCTCCCATCCCATAAATCACAGTTTCCTTGCTATCTGGATCCACTCGTACTCGGAATGTCGGATCTTCTCGCTGGAACCTACTCAGTGCTCTTGAAAAGTTTGGGTTGGTACGTTCTTTTGGCGCCAATGACAAACTAATCACTGGTTCTGGCACAAACATCGACTCCATCGTATAGAAACACTCTTTTCCATCCGTAAATGTGTCTCCTGACGCACAATCTATTCCAAACAATGCACAGATTTCCCCTGCACAAATCTCGCTTACATCTTCCATACTGTTTGAATGCATTCTTACCAATCTAGATACCTTGGTCTTTTTCCCTGTTCTAATGTTGTATATTGTTGATCCTCTCTCCAATTTTCCTTGGTATACTCGTATATACGTCAATTGTCCATATCGCCCTTCCTCAAGTTTAAATCCAAGTCCACAAAATCCAAGCGCTGAGTCTGCTCGCAATGCCACTCGTACTTCGTCTTTGGCTGTATCCAATGCAACATTGGTTCGTTCTGATGGGTTTGGCAAATACTTCAACACTCCATCTAGCAATGTCTGAACCCCAATGTTTTTGAATGCTGATCCTACAAACACCGGTACAAAGCTGTTGCTAATCGTTGCACGTCTTATAGCGTCATACAACTCTGTCTCTGTAGGTTCTTTTTCCTCCAAATACAACTCGCAAATATGCTCGTCAATATCCGCAAGTATTCCAATCAGATTCGCACGTGCTTCCTGTGCCTTCTCAACAACATCCTGAGGAATCTCATCACTCTCTACCACATCAATTCCACTATGTCCCTCATATGTCAATAACTTCATTTTTACTACATCCACAACTCCGCGGAACTCTGGTGTCATTACTGGAATTGTAACCATTGCCGCATTCAGTTTGAGCTTTGAATTAAGCATCTCAACCGCGCGGTATGCATTTGCTCCCGCACGATCCATCTTGTTGATAAATGCTATTCTTGGTACCCCATATCGTTTCATTTGTCGATCCACTGTAATCGTCTGACTCTGTACACCTCCGACACCACACACTACAAGGACTGCTCCATCTAATACTCGAAGTGCTCGTTCCACTTCAATTGTAAAGTCAATATGCCCTGGCGTATCAATAATATTGATATTGTGGTCCTTCCATGATGCATATGTGGCAGCTGACTGGATTGTAATTCCTCGCTCACGCTCCAGTTCCATCCAATCCATAGTTGCTCCTACTTGATCCTTGCCCTTGACCTCATGAATCTCCTTGATTTTACCAGTGAAGTACAGTATACGTTCAGTCAACGTGGTTTTTCCACTATCAATGTGTGCCGAAATTCCAATATTTCGAATCTTGGTTAGCCGCTCCATTTCCTTTTCTGAATATTGGTAAACTCCCTCGAGATCAGTAGCTGCTGGCTGCTCCTGCTGTTGTTGCTCTGATTGTTGTCTGTACATTCGAGTTGTCGAAAAGGGTCTAAACAAAAAATCCAAATGATTTGAACCACCAACTCCAGTATTGCCAAGTTTGTGGTATACTTTTGGTTGGCATGTTGGTAAAATATAAGAGCTCCCAGCATTTAATCGGTGGACTGCTGGGATTGATCTCGCAACACCTTGGCATTTGGATATACTGTTGAGTTTTGGGCTTAGGCCCCTAATATTATGCCGTAACATTTGTTTCCTTCACTCTCACTCTCACTCTTTTTTTTTCTCCCTTTTTTTTCTCCCGTCTTCTATTTTTTTTTATATTCTTTTAATTTACTTGTATTATGTTTTCTTTTTTCTTTTTTTGTATTTTGGAAAAAAAAAGGAATAAAATACAAGTACAGAAAACAAAGCTAAACTAAATTAAGCTAAACTAAACAAAATAGAATACACTTTGTAAAGTAAAGTGGTATTTTGATAAGCTTCAAGATTGATTCTAAAACCTTAAATTATTTTTTTTTTACTTTACTTTTCTTTTCTTTTACACATAGTAATCAATAAAGTATAAAATTTTTTGCATAGTCTTGATATGTTGATTTGACTTGATTTGACTTGGCTCGATTAGTTTTTTTTTTTTTTTTTTTTCTTTTTTTTTTTT
>LSSK01000792.1:0-16564 GCA_001969505.1 Zancudomyces culisetae | reverse complement strand
AAGTTTTGTTCTGACTAATGATGAGCAATACATTCTGAAAAGAGCGCTCAAAAAAGTCGATTTAAGAGTATTCCCAATTATGTACTGTCTATATCTAGCTGGTGCTATGGATAGAGGGAATGTTGGGGCTGCATTAATCAATGGAATGAGAACAGGTCTGAATCTTACGTCGGTCCAAGAAGGTAGCATAAACTCGTTGTTTTTTATTACATACGTAGCTATGGAGCCATTTGCAAACGTCCTTCTCAAAAAACTCAGGCCCTCTATCTGGTTTCCATTTATTGGAATCGGTTGGTCAGTGACTTGTATGTGCATGGCAGCTGCAAAGAATGCAACACATGCTATTATTATCAGACTTATACTAGGTGCTTTCGAAGCTGGATTTACGCCGGGTCTTATTACATACATGGGATACTGGTACACACGAGAAGAGCTGGGACCTAGAATGTCAGTCATGTTTTCAGCGCTTCCTGCTGCTGGTATAGTCAATTTATTGTATGGGGCTATTATCTTGATCAAGATTGGAAATTTGCAACCCTATCAAGTTATATTTATATTTGGGGGATCATTAACACTAATCATTTGTATAATCTCGATATTCGTTATCAAAGATTATCCTGAAACAGCAAAATTTTTGACACCTACGGAAAGAGATATTGTTGTGAAGAGGTTGATTTCGAGTCAAGGAAGTGCGCAAAAGGCAGTTATCACGCTAAAAACAATTATTTCCACCATAATGGATTGGAAAGTATGGGCAATTTGTATTATAGGTATGGCAAAAAACAATACACTGGTTATAATTGGATTTATCGGGCCAACTATTATAAAATCTCTTGGGTTTTCTAGTTCAACATCAACGTTCTTAGCCAGCGGTCCTGCAATAATTGGAACCATTAGTTCATTGCTGTGTGCGTTTCTAATCGCAAAATACCCTTATTGGATAAGACTTGTTATTTTTGATACAATATCAGTTGTTTGCCTTTTGATACTCGCCTATGCCAAAGACAAAATACTGAGGCTCACATTTATTTTTATACTCGGAATTACAATGTATTCTGTCGTTCCAATTGAAATGGGGTGGATGTCGGTAAACTCAGGCAGCATTCAAAAACGAGCCATCAAGTCAGCGTTTTATATTATGGCTGGCTCGCTAGCTGGAATTCTAACACCATATCTTTTTACTCCGGCTTCAGCGCCCAAATATATAGCTGGGTATGCTTTAACCTTTAGTTTATATGCCTGCTCCATTATACTGACCATTGTTATGAGAATATGTTTGGATCGCGAAAACAAAAATAGGGATAAAAATCCTAAAGATGTATCTCATTTGTCTACAGAGGAGCAAAGAGATCTTCATGATTTTCATCCAGATTTTAGATATATCTTGTAGATATATCGATTTTTTTAGTTAGTTTTATTTTAATGCATTAAACAAATCAAATCAAATCAAATGGAAAGAAATACTAGTTCAAGTAAACTTATCTAAATGTATACAATGTTCATAACGCTCGTATTCCGGGGTAGGTATGAACTTTTCTGAGTAGATAGAAAATACATTCTGTGAAACTGTTGTTTTTTTTTTGCCATTGAGGAGTTAAAGAGCATTGATGGAGAAAATGGAATCAAGCTTAATCTTTGATTGTTTGTTATGAATTTGAAAAACTTTTAGAAATTCCTAGGTTAGCTTTGATATCCTAATTTATTTCATACAATTTCCTCATTTGAGATATAACAAGTTGAAGAACATCATTATATTTATTTTCCCCTATCACACAATGGTTAATTGAAGACAACATTCTATTTTCTCGAAATTAGCGTCATCCTTTAGGTATTCATTCAGTCATGGTATTATGCGATAAACTTATTGGTTTCAAGTCAACTAGCTTATCGGATGGGTTTTTTTTACAAAAAATATGCATTAAAAAAATCAGTTTTTTAATTATATTTAAATAATACACTTTGATTTAATATAGTTAGGTAGAGGACATGACAAAAATAGAAAATATGACTATAAATACGTATTTCATTTGATTAAAAATCGAGCTCCATACTTTTCCAAATGTGTATAAAGTTTATACTTGAAGACATAATGCGATAGAGATAATTCGCCTATATCCACCATCAATGTTAAACTAACATGAATGGTTGATGTGAATGTTTTATTTACCACGTCTCTATAAAAAAATATTAATAAAGTGGTGTAAATTTTCTGGTAAAGTGTTGATGGGGTGTTTACTATTGGTCTTGAACTATCATAACTAGTGACGATTTTTTGATGTATCAATACATTATCAGTGCCATAGCTCCGTGTGTAACCACATGCTAACATATAATTGTATATGTTTCGGCGTGTCTTTTCTGCATATTTAGCTTTGTTATAGTAGAAGAGGCTAAAGGGAAAGACAGCAGTTAAAGAAAAGACGGTACTACAAGTGTAAACATCGTCAGCGTTTCCATACAAACTTAAAGTCATCAGAACCATCTATGGTCGCAATCAAACTGACTATCACAGTCAACATTAGAGTAACAAGAATAGTTCGGTAAAAACTAGGGACATGTGTTCTAGCAGTAGTAATGCATAAAAGTAAAATCAAGGGATTTACGCTGTCAATTCGAAAATCCCCAATAACTTTAACTAAATTAAACGATAAAAATCGGTGTCAAGCAAAGTACAATGATACCTTTTCTATCAAAGGCATTTCCTTAAATTTGTGTACAGTTTATACAATTTACAAAGATAACAGTTTTATTACGGTTAAAAGCTTATTATATATGAAAAGAAATGAGAAGATAATACCGAATATCAATATTCTCATTCTAGTTTAAAAGAAACCTTTTAAAAAGTAAATTAAATACACACTACGGAAAAAATACACTAATAAGGATCACGTAAACACATACCGAAAAGAGTTTTTGGCGAAGCATACCACATTAGTAGTCATAAAGGATAATCATATATTAGCTTTATGTAGTTTTTTTTAAAAACTCTAGAACAGGTTGTATAAAATAAAAACATTTTTAAACGCTAAAGCAGTTATCAAAGCAAGCCCTATTTTGGATCACTGCCGGGATAAAAAATAATTGCTCGTCCAAAGGAAATCGTAAAACCCCAACAAACAGTACTTACTTTTCTCCCAATATAATGCCAAGAAAACATCTTACATAAAAATATTAAAATGTGTGGCATCTTATTTTTAGCATAGGCCTTAAGCACACTGGCAGCATCAATATCGCAATATAGATATATAGACAAGTCCACGTGGTGTGATGTAGGTGGTGCAAATAGCAGAGTATTCTTTTACTGTATGTGACAAAGTTTCAGAGAGTTCATTTTTCGAAGAAACAGTCTGAAATGAGGTATCCGGCAAAACTGAATGTTCTCTTGGAAAACAACATGAACATGTCAAAAGGTCCAGAAGAGCTGGAGAGCTTAAAAAGCGTGCTGCATTTGAGGATATTAAAAACGGAAAACTGTACAGGCTAAGTCGTAACACAGTCGCCAACGTATCTGTTGGTTCAGCAAAAAAAGCTGCAAATAACTTTGGTAACTTTACAGAGATAGTAAAAATCAACCCATTTAAACATCTTGGCTAATTCCAAGCTCTCACTATAGTTGCTGAGGATTCTTTTAACTTAAACGTCACAGACTACATTTCTTCCTTTTCGCCCACCTCAAAAAAAAGAACACCACTGTATCTATCACCAGGTGGATAGAGAATGTGCTAGAAGAGCCTCAAGGATATGAAAAGAGTGCCGCAAAACTCATAACGACGATCTTTGCCACCTTATGAGAAAATAAAGACGCAAAATATGAATATGCAAGCTATCTATTCACAGTTAGAAACTCAGCTCAGCAAAGCAAATTCTTGGATATAGACACGAAATTATTAGATAAGACGATCGAATCCACTGGTCACTTGATAAACACATTTTTGCCATGTAAAAGCAATGCTGAATGTGTCATTTCAAGCACAAGTAGCGGAAGTATACTTGCTTCTTTGTTTGAGACTTTGGGTGGTGCCATCGGCGAAATAGGTGCTATTGATACAATCATTGATGGTGTTCTCTCATTTGCAGAAAAATTCACCACAACCAATATCCACTGTTATCATAGGTGGACCCAAGATTCTTACCAACCCAAGGTTTAATGATATATTGACTACTGTGCTCTTTGTCTTTGATACTACTATCAATACCACAGAAACAATTTTGAGATTTGGCACAGGTAGGACTGAACTTCCTGTTGAACCATACCTTCATACTTGCTCCTATAACAGCTAATGTCATTCTTCTGAATGGACTGAGCGGCAGTTGTGTCGGAGATATATTGTATGCAGGGGTTAGCATGATTGGTACAGTCTTATCATTTATACTTCTCACACTTTAATGTGAAGCAAATAGGCCATTTTTTCAATAAAGTTGTTTTAATGGGTTTTTAGATTATGAAATTCAACATAATAGCATTCACTTTACGAAATAAGAACCAGATCGTTATAAAACCCATAAAAAGTTTCTAAAACTAAAAAATGTTGCACTTAAGAACCTCTTTTTTACTCTTAGCGGCTACATCAAAACACAAAATAACAGATATTTTAGCGTAGTTTGCAGGTCTTTTTTTTTTGAACCAATATTGCACTGGGGCTATTTTCAACCATTGCAGTAAATATATTTAAGGAGCCGGACGCATTCTCAGGTGTAACAGCCCTCTTGTTATTCCTCAAGGTATCACTAGAAATTAGATTTTATCCAAACCCCATAAAACTGCAACATTTTCTCGTTAACTGAAACGTGTTTGTATAACTAGGGCTATTTATTATGCTCGATTATTGATTATTTCAAACATCGGGAGCGCTGAGACAAGGAGCTCATCTTGTTCTTGAACCAACACACTGTGGGTATCAAGCTCTTGGAGAAACGGGGGGGGGAGGTGTCGGTTAGATACTCGCTATTTAGGACTCTTCTTTTTGGTTTGAAGTAACTTTCATCTAAGAAGCTCATTGTGGAACAACATCCCTCTTCATTATGTGCTATTGTTATTTTATTATTTTATTATGTGCTACCTTTGGTTTGATTTCCTAATCAACTTATCTGTCACTAACACATACAAAAAAAATAGCAAATCTAAAATCCATCTTATTCTGATTCAGTGGAATTGATTTTTAAAGTCTAATTGCCTGCCTATTTATAATTTTTTTGAAACATTCGTATAATGGCAATTCAATCAATGAAAAATGTAAAGAGAAAAGAATTGGAAATTGGAAACAACAGATATGAAACAACTACATTCCTTTTTATCACTCGTACCTTACTGGGTCGTATTTTTTCCACTTTCTTTTGCAACTATAGTGTTGGCATTTTTAATTTGTTTTAAATAAAGAAAATTATCAATTTTGCAGGCATAGTTCTGGAGGAAGGGTGGGAGGAGGAGGGTGTTTGTAGAGTAAATATGACAGCTCAAATGTGATACCCAACCTTTGAGATGCAACCATCCCGCTCTCCACACACCATAAACAACGTCGTGTACGGGTATATGTGCCTACTCCTGATCATATAGCTGGCAACAGTATACTCCAGAGGTATTGTTACTGTTATCCCAGTATGTTATTAAACACTAAATTCACATAAAATAAGCAGCTACAGGAAGAACCCGCAAGTATAGACTGTGGTGCCAATTAGTGGTATTGTTTGGTTGGTACATGCATTACTCGATTAAACACATGACTCGGCATTGTTTGCCTCCGCTTTTTATTTCGCATTTTACACCATAACTGTAGGATTAATAACACGGGCATTACATTATTATCGAGTATTTAGCGGTTTTTTTCGACCATTTATTTGTGGTGCAAGCGGTGGAAATAAAAATTGTTACACAGACAAATCAAAGTTGATTAATACATGTGGGATCCACTCTGTGCGTTTATCCTAAGCGCAAAATTGTGTTTTCTGACAATTTAAAGCTGATAAGAGCGTACCCATCCTCCGTTTAGTTCTAAATCTTTTCTGGTTTTACTCGCAAATTCCCCAATAAAAAAATAATATTGAATGATAAAGCGTATAGACTGTAAACTAAATATAATACTTCGTGATATTAAATGGTGCATATTCTGGAACATTAATGATAACAGCCACAAATTGCATTCTAAAAAGCCGAAACACAAACAAACGGTACGCTTTTATCTAATGACCGGGGGGAGGTGTAGGGGAGGGGTGAGTATTGGCAAACCTGTGGCCAAGACACCAGCAATGCTCTTGTGTTTATTTTAACAGAATGTTCAACGCTCAACATTCACTTTTACAACTTGACACACTACACCTTTCAGACATTCCTTGATCATTGATAATTCATTAGACGCTATTAATATCCCCTATCCCTCATCACCCATTCTGTCAAATGTCTTATTTATTAGCATACTGTAAAAAAAAATCCCAGCGACTCTCCTCTAATGATAGGTATTATGTTTGCTTTCTTATTCCAGGAGTCTGATGTTTGGTGAATGTGTTGGCGGGGAAATTTTGCTATTTCTTATGTTTGGGGAGCATGAACATCCCTCACACATTTTCTAAATGGCTAAAAAAGAAAAAGTTAGGGGGTATGATAACAATATACGAGTCAGTATTGATGCGCAACAGTTCTAACAGCATAATACATTGATGGCTCTAGATAACGGAATGTTTTGGTTTTGGTTATTTTTCATTTTGTTTTGTTTTGCAATAGCATTTTGCGAGCAACATGGTTTATGCTTTATTTTATTCACCAACTTTTTTTTGTGTAATTTCAATTTGGTGGGGATGAAAAAGTGCTTGGTCACAATGAAGCTGAAGGCTTTATCGATGTTCTTGCAGTTATCAGACCAACATAATAGTCCATTTACGCAATGCACATGAAACCTTCCAGGGTATTGATAAAGAAAGTGGTAAATAGAAAAAGCTCAAAGAGCAAACCCACTCCCCCCCAAATATTCCACCATGAACAAAAGATAAGCCAACAGATTAACTATCCAATTTTTTAGCCATCGGAAAAAAATTGTGGTAATTGTTTTTAATTTAAAAAAAAATGCATGTGCTTTAATGCAGTTCATTGAATAAGCGGTAAAGGAAATCTGCAGATATTATGTTTTATGTTTTTTTTTTTTTTTTGGAGAATTTGAATTTATCAGTGCGATAAAAGCGCATGTGAAAATTTAGTGGTAAATACAACAATATGCAAATCGTTGTGCAAGTGGGCAGGTATATAAATAAATAAAACAAAGGCTATATCCTTTCTAATATCAACGCCGAACTTTCGTTTCTAAACAGGTATACTTAGGGACATAATCGATATTTTTGAGTAACGTAACATATAGACAGGTGCATACAGCCTATTACTACATTTATAAAGGTAAGTTATAGAAAAACTTAGAGTCGTGGTACTTGCATACTTACTTGTTTTACCCACTTGTGGTTTGGTCGTTTGGTCGTTTGGTCGTGTTTTTGTTTTATTCTATTTTAAACACATGGATGTAAAGGCAATACCAGATAAAAAACGCGTAACACCATACTATCACACCATTTCTTTCATTTTTCCTTTTATTCGTTCTTTTTTTTATATAACAGGGCAATTCAATTTTGTGAGGAAAAGCAGGACTCTTGTTTATATTGAACAAGCTTTTAGTGAAATAGTCCTTTCTATTCCATATCACACCAAAGTTTGGTCAAATCAACTCGGAACTTGCATTAATAATTATTATTTAAAACTTGTGAAACTTTCTAACACGATCGTGCTATTTCTATTTAACCCATAGCGAACAATAGCAAAGGATAACAAAGAAAAAAACATGAGCGGAATCAAAGTTGTCGGACCACGTCTTCCAGAAAGCGATGAGGTGCTTACACCTCAAGCTCTTGATTTTGTAGCAAGACTCAACAGACTTTTCAATTCCAGAAGAAAATATTTGTTAAGAAAGCGTGTAGAGCGCGAAGCAGAAATCAACAAAGGAGTCTTACCCGATTTCTTGCCAGAGACAGCCTACATTCGCAATGACAAGACCTGGCAGGCTGCAAAGCCCGCACCAGGACTGGTTGACAGACGTGTTGAAATTACAGGACCAGTTGATCGCAAAATGGTAATCAATGCCTTGAACAGCGGAGCATCGACATTTATGGCTGACTTCGAGGATTCTAGCAGTCCAACATGGGCTAATGTTGTTTCTGGACAAAAAAACATGAAAGATGCCTTGCTTAGAACAATCAGCTTCACTGCACCCAACGGAAAATCATACAAGCTACGAACAGACGGAAAAATAGCTACATTGCTTATTAGACCACGTGGTTGGCACATGGAGGAGAAGCATTTGTATATTGATGGTGAACCATGCTCTGCATCTCTATTTGATTTCGGAATCTACTTTTTCCATTGTGCTAAGATTTCTGTTCAGGCTGGACAGGGACCATACTTTTACCTTCCCAAGATGGAAAGCCACTTGGAAGCTCGTCTCTGGAATGATGTATTCAATGTTTCACAAGACTTTTTGGGTATTCCAAGAGGTACAATCAGGGGAACAGTATTGATTGAGACCATCCATGCTGCATTTGAGATGGATGAAATCATTTACGAATTAAGAGACCACTCTTCAGGACTCAACTGTGGAAGATGGGATTACATTTTCTCAGTTATTAAAAAGTTCCGCAATGACCCAAGATTTGTATTGCCAGATAGAGCTCAAGTTGGAATGACCGCACCATTTATGGATGCATATGTTCGTCTACTTATCAAGACATGCCACAGCCGTGGAGTACATGCTATGGGTGGAATGGCTGCTCAAATCCCAATCAAGGATGATGCCGCTGCTAACACTGCTGCCATGGACAAAGTCAAGGCTGATAAACTGCGTGAGGTGTTGGCTGGCCACGATGGAACCTGGGTTGCACATCCAGGTCTTGCTGTAATTGCCTTTGATGCTTTCAACGAACACATGATCTCCGCCAACCAGTTCCATGTCAGACGTGATGATGTCCATGTGACTGCAGCTGAGTTGCTAAACACCAACATTGAAGGTGGTACCATTACTGTTGACAGTATCCGCAAAAACTTGTATGTATGCTTGGTATATATGGAAGCTTGGCTACGTGGAACTGGTTGTGTCCCAGTTCATAACCTTATGGAGGATGCTGCCACTGCTGAGATTTCCCGCGCTCAGTTGTACCAATGGGTGCGCCACAAGGTTCACACCTCTGACGGTGCCACCATCACACCACAACTTGCTCTTAGAATTCTTGACGAAGAGACCGCCAAGCTCGCAAAGTCGGGCAAATATCCTAAGGTCCAGCTTGCAAGAAAATATCTTGCTACTCAAGTTACTGGAGAGCGCTTTGATGACTTCTTGACCACTTTGTGCTATGATGAACTTGTATCCAATAACACCAGCAAACTCTAAATCTTTATGGGTTTACAACCGTTTATATATGTATCTGCGACTACCGCTACTTTTACTTTTTTCAAAATCCAATTTTTATGTACTTGCTTAAAATAAAAAAATTTGTGCCGAGAACTCAACTTTACTGCTTGGCTCCAAAAAATGTTATGATATATTAATAAAAGTGACGATTTTCTATCTGAGGAAGGTGGTAAAAAAAATAAATGCAAAACTAAATAAATAGGCGGTTTACAAAAAAGAATGGGTCTTGTTAGGTGAAAAAAGTACTATACTAGATAAGGACAAAAAAATAAATACTCACAATCACACCCGTAGCCACACTCTCCCTTTCCGCTTAAAATTAATCAGATAGAATATCTTTGTATGTACTTTTGTACCGATCAAAGCGAAGCTTTCCATAACCCATATAATCAAAATTAATATCGGAAATTGAGGCTTGTAGGAGAGACCATAGGCCCCAGTATAGATGCGAGGCCAATGTAAAGACAGAGACCTCAGTTATAAGCTTATCAACAGACGCTGGATCGACCTGAGATTCAGCAATTTCATGATATGAGCTCAGATATATTGTGAGCCATTTACGCTGCTCTTCCTTGGTTGGGTATAGTTCGTACTCGCACGGGAAACCTGCAAATTCGTTAAAATGGTTAGCGATATCGTACCCGCGATAGTTATAGCCTCCGTATTCGTAATCAATGAACCAGACTTTATCGTTAGTTGGACTTAACACAATGTTTCCATTCAATAAATCGTTGTGACAAAATGTTACTGGTGGCGCCAGCGTGTTGACCTTTTCCTCTACCGCCTTGATCATTCCAAAGATTTCTTTCATATCAAAGTGCTGCTGAAAAAACATATTCTTTTCTGAATCTTCATAGTTTGTAGGAATGGCTTTAAACCACTTGTGCAGTGTAGTGAAAAGCACGGGTTCATGAGAACCAATAACAGTTGCCTTGCTATGCCATTGTCCTAGAAGTGCCGGAACCAGCGATACTAGTGGTTCTTTAGACATTTCTTGGTATGATAGTGTGGTTCCTTCTAGATATCCATATACTAATCCGTTCTTAAATCTTCCGTATATCTTTTCTGCTAGATCTTTTTGAGAAAGACAGGTGGTTACAACCAGCTCCTTTTCGCGATTGATTATCGATTCGGTCTTGAAGCCATAAACTCTGATTAAAAGACTCTTGTTTTCCTTGGAGTTTTCGCATTTTATCACTACAAGTAGAGGTGTGGTAAACAATCGCATCACTTTAAATATGGGAAAACTAATTTTGGTACTGATATACTTATTCATATACAAATCTAAAAAACATTTAAATCTACTTGTGCTTACATTTATTTGTAATTCCATTCAATAGTTGAGTAAATACAAGATCTTTTTCATCCCATTCATTAAATAGCTTCTGGATCACTACTTTTGCATCATTAAACAAATCTTTAGGGTTGATCTGATAGTCAATGTACGCGATTTTGGATAGGATTTCAGCAACTTGTTGCCGATATTCTTCTGTACCTGCCATGGTTATCTATCCGAGTTTGGATACGTATATAAAAGATATTAGAGATAATTATAAACGAAGCTGATCTAAATTATAATGTCAAAAAGTCAAAAGAACTTTGGTTAACGACACAAACTATTTATCATAATGTGTATTGCATAATTTATTTACCCTTTTTAATTTGCTCGTGTTGTGATATGTTTACCCCTTAATTAACAGCTTTTCGATTTTGAAGAAAAGGGGAGAGGGAGATTAGCGGGATAAAGATGGTAAATTAAATGGTAAACGCATCAACTAAGGGATTGAAATAAAATTAACTTTCCAGCAAATAAACATCAACATTTTTTAAATATAGCGGATTGACCTGAATAATTAACTGGATAGTTACTGTCACCTGGATAATTAAAATGGGGCCGATTTGAAATGTTGCAACTTTTCACATAGCCAGCAAATAGGATAAAATATTCTGCTAGTAGAGGAAAGAGGGTACAAAATAAAACAAAGTCAGAAAAGGCTAATATGAAAATATTAGATCCAACATTTCATATAGCTTCCTCCTTCTTTTGTGTGCTGGTAAAGACCGCAGATAAAAGTGTATAGAAATGGTTATAAACCGGTTGAACAGACGACAGGAAATTTCCTGTATATCTTTATTTTCTTTTCCTGTGAATTCTGCTTCATACCATGATATTATCGAGGAATAGAATGGATAGGTGATGTAATAAAAAATATGACCAAGCCAGCTTAATCCACCTTTTGGAGAATACAAGCTGAGCTAGTTAGAAAGCAATCCCCGTTAGTTTCTCGGCTTTTTTTTTAGTATCACCGTTTGGGTATCTTTGGCTTAAACTTTCACTTTCACTTTCATACCATAATATACTATAGATTAAATTGAAAAATAAAAATAAACAAGGAACAGAGCGTAGATAAAGAACATACTAAAGGATAGCAAATCAAATCAACAGACTAGAAGAAAAAAACTTGTAAAGTAAACACATATATATAATAAGAATCGGTGCAGAAGCAAGAGGCCTGTTAGTTAGGCAGGTTGTTTAGGAGCGATCCTTTTTTGATTTTTTGTCGGATTTAGACTTGTCCTTTTTCTTTGATTTCTTTTCTGAATCAGCAGCAGGCTCAGTAGTGGCGGACTCCTTCTTTTCAGATTTTTCCTTCTTTTCCTTCTTGTCCTTCTTTTCTTTCTTGGATTTCTTTGATTTCTTATCAGAATCATCAATATCATCGGACTCAGCTGGACGTTTCTTGGATGCAGGAGCGGTGGTGGTAGGAAGGGATTCAGCTTCAGTGGAGGCTACTTCGGACATAACTTTGGCCATAACATCCGAGTTTTTGGAAGGAGTAGCACCAGTTTCGTAAAAACCAAGTCGATCATCAACCTGTTGGCGCAGAGCAATTCCAAAGGCACTGTTTGGCTCTTCGGAAAAGCAGTCAATTCTAGAAGCGATGGAGGCCTTATTGGCCAAAAATCGGGAGATGCGGCCCTTGTTTTTAGATCCAGCCTTGCCAATGAATGACGAGTTATAAATAATTCCATACTTTGGTGTGTTGCTCTTTGTCTTCAAGGCTCTGAACAAGGCCTTTTCTGCACCCAGAATCTGGAGAGTGGAAGCAGGGTATTTTGACAGATTTGTGAGTGATCCAGCATGTGCAATAAGTCTGGCACCAACAGTGTCGCCAATAAGAGCAGCAAGATTGGGCGCTACGACGTTCATTTTTCCTGCCAGATAGTCAAACAGATTCTTGCGGTATTCGGCCAGTGAGACCACTCTGCTGGCAAAAGCTTCAATATTAAGCATGTCGATATCTGAGATATCTGTTCCCATGGACGACTTGGCTGCCTCAATAATATTGGTTGCTACAGCCTCATCATCTCCTACAATGCGAGCAAGATCATCAAAAATGTCTTCGCTGGTGATTTCAGCTTTGTTCTTGATCAATGCACAGCATTTGACGTACTGAACGTTATCTGCAACAATCTTGGCCAATTCTGGGAAATGCCATGAGTACCATTCTCTGCATCGCATTGCAAATGTGTTGATGTCCTTGTCTAGTTGATCTAACAGTGAAATAGCCTGAATGATCATGTTATCTGATCTGTTGACATTAAACTTGACTTTTGCGCGCGAGTAAGCATGTCCAAGACCAAGTTGTGCCTTTTCCAAGTCTCCAGCCTTCAAATCCTTGATAAACTTATCTTCATGCAATCTAATTCCTCTAATCAATTCTGCACTTACTTCGTTGCTGATGCAGCTGATTCCTGTCTCGCCCTTGATCGAGACAGCCAATCCTCTGTCTATTACTCCCAATACATTGCTCTTTTTCTTGGATCCCATCAAGTTTAATTCAAGAAAACCTTTCAATCGCTCCCCACACATTCCTTCTGAAACCATGTTTATGTTTTCCAAAGCGTCTGCTGCGTTTTTGAAAGGCAAAAACGACTTGAGCTTGACATAGCGACCAAATTTAGCTAAATCGGTCACAGCCTTTTGTACCTCTGGCAATTTACTTCCAATTACCTCTGCTTCTACTATTTCGAACAGCCCATATCCCGAAGCCGTTTCGAATAACACGTGTGTTGCTGACATGTTGATTGCTTTTTTGTCTTTTCTTTTTGTGTTAATGATGAACCTTGGTGTGCCTTAGATTCGATCAATTTTCCAGAGTATATAAAATCAATATACAATATTTCGTGTCAAAGATCTTGTGATTTTACAATCCAGAGTTTGAATTATAGGTATAGTATACTTTTTTTTTCCGTTGCACTATATAAATCTGTTTGTGATCCAGTTATTTGCTGTCGATATCGATTCAAAACCAAACTTTCTGTATATAGCCCTTTTATGTTCTTCCTTTCTATAGTAAAAACAAATTTCTTTCGAAGTTCTGGTTACAGATTTGTCTAGCAAATTTTGAAAGTATTTTACTAACTCGCACAAGACTTTTTTTATTTAAATCGTATTAGTAGACTATCCACGCTAAATCAAATCGTAAAAAAAATTTTTTTTCGTTTTTTTTTCTTGCCCCCCAAATTTCACGCTTTTTTTTAACTGTAGCCAAACTGAAAAAAAATTTTTTCTCGCTCTTTTTTTTCTTTTTTTCTTTTACCATACAAACGAGCTAATAAACAAATTACTAACATTCTAGCCTCGTTTTTGCTTGTTTTTATTTGCTGGTAAATTTAACATTGGACCCTCCAATTGCTGGCAATAATTTTTGAAAGGAAAAATGCAACTCCAGAAACTCTGGAGGCAGAGAGGGATCTTGGACTGTGTTATTATTGCCTTTAGAAATGGCTCTTACAGTATTATCATTATGGTTAAAGGCACGAGATGTTCGGCCTGACTATTTTTGACAGCCCTCAGGAAAACCCGCGTACGTTTTATATTCCGTACTGATTATCACCTCTCCTCTCCCTTTTGTTAAATATTCTGTATACCCGCCCGCTCTTTCTTGGACATCTGAGTCTAATAGCTCACATGCCAGCTTTTCGGAACAGAGTTTCTGGAAACTCTTTTAACATGTCTCGTTTATTTACGCACATAATTTCATATATTTTTAACTGGCGGTATTTTTGCCCACAACCATTTTCGCCAACGCTCTTTGTAACTGCTATTTTGAACTGGTTTAACGTGGTTTTGAGCTCAGTAGAACCGCATACCTTCCATCTGCTCGCCTCCGATGTTATACTTTAATTGTTATCAATTGTGCTGTTTTATGATTTTAATATTAGCGTTATTCAGGTACATGTACATCGATGTTGTTTTCTATTTGTATAATAGATACATTATATAAAACCTTTTATCAAAGTCTAGCACGCGTCAGTCTACATTACCCTTTATTTTTTTACCAACAGATCTACGAATACATAGGAAAAAAAAGGTAAAGCCAATAAACGCCAACTAAATACAGTTTAACCTTACATCACTAAATATTTTGTTGTTCAGGTTCACATCCTTGAGAAAATATCTCAGGGCCCACTTATGATTGTACAATTATGTTCTTCGCTGGTCAGCAGTAGCATCCCCTACCAAACTCACCTATTACGTTCATAGTCAGTTGTGCCTTCTTCTCTTTCTTTTAATAATTCAACACATTACTTGATTTATTCGTTTATAATACCAAGCAGAAAATACTATCAGAAAGAGAAATAAAACCTGTACCATAAAAATATGTCACAGATCTTTAACAAACACGATATACACATTCATGATGGAGAAAAAACTTTTTCCAACCTTTGATATACCTCAAGGAGTTTGGATTTGTGAATAACTAGGCATTTTCTAAATGGTGCCAGTCCAAATTCCGAAAAGCTATTCCTAGATTCTGGAGCACGTTTGGATGTAGAAAACTTGATATCAAACGAAATCTCTGCATATTCTTGTATAAACTCATCTTCTGGATGGAAATAAAACACTTGCTGCGCTACTCGTGATTTTTTTCCCTGTCTGCTGCTTACTTGGCCAGGCATCTCCTCTGCCTCGTCTACATCCTTTGTGGGTGCTATCTCTTTGTATACCGGCGATAAAAGAATGTACCATTCGAAATTATATCTCTCTTTCTATTATTACACAATAAAAACATATCAATACAGAATTATGTAAAAAAAAAGCCTCCTACCAAGATCTGGAAGGCACTTTGACAAACTCATAATAACAAACCAAACTTACATCTTGTATCGCCCACTCTATTTCCTCAACAAGCATTCTAATCATTGGTGGAACGATTTGTGCGGGCATATTAGTTAGCCTTTCACTGATAAGTATTGCCGCATCCAGCTCTGCATCATCACTGATAATCTTGCAAAACTTTTCGTGTTTTTCCTTGTTGCTTTTGCTGCTCTTTTCAGCTAAATAGCTCTTGAGTTGTTGGATTACTTTTTTATCTTTATACTCCTGTAAGTTCAGTACTGTCATAAAAGCATAGGGATCGTCTTCGCCTGTAACTTTTACTGTTGATCCAATAAGCTTTTGAGCGACTATCATGTCAGTCAATTCACTGATTTCAAACAATTCATGATCGTCGCCAAAATGTTGGATCAACATTCGTTTTATTGCATGAAAATCAATTTCTTTTGGATCGAAAAACTCAAAATCGACGTTAACAATATCCTATTATACCATATCACTGCTTTAGTTTCTCATTTTATTTAATTTGCACAAGTAAAAAAGTATGATAATGTGTAAAAAGAAAAGGGATATTCAGTAGTTGCATTACCATATCATTGCTTCCTTCACTCTCGTCTTCTGACATTGCATCCCTCGATCTCTTTTTTTCATTTCCTTTGTCAGTTTCGTTCTCCATTTTGCCCAGTTCTACTGTGTGTAATTGTATCTCTGGCTTCAGTTTTGTCTGCGACTTTTATTTCTATCTATGTATTTTTATTTTATTTTTTGGATTGTGATTTTGAAATGGATCAAAAAAAATTCCAATAAATGTGAAAAAAAAAGCACTCAAATAACAACGGATCATAGGCTAAAATTTTTTTTTCTGTTTAGAGTGTAAAGTATTAAAATAGACAGCCTCCCCTCCCCAAGAAAAAAAGTGTGGTTTAGCTATTTTAAATGTCATAACCATAGCATGTATAGTAGTTGAATGTTTAAAAAAGAATAAGGAAGGAAAGAGCAGACACTA
>LSSK01000791.1:0-12028 GCA_001969505.1 Zancudomyces culisetae | reverse complement strand
TTTTAATTTTAGTTTTAATTTTAGTTTTAATTTAGCGTCAGTTTCAACTTTAGTTTTAATTTTAGCTTTAATTCATTTTGAGCTCTATTTGCCATACCTGTTTGAAAACAAAGCCAAGGGAATATTGATACGATCTACAACTACTTATTTTCGAAACGTTAAAAAATGATAGGTGAGAAATCCTTTTGGCACTTTTTAGCGAATTGAGAGCCAGCAAATTATAATTGACATCCATTACATAATTATTATAGAGTATTGCGCTATTCAAATTTGCAGTGTATTGCTTGTAGACTAGAAATCAGCAGCACGTTCGAAAGACAGCCGAAATAACGTTTGTTGTTTAATCCTAGGGCATTTTTTGTGACCAATTAACAGGGAAATAAAGTCACTCACATTTGTGATATTAAAAATCCAAGTCGGATTACTAATCAGCTCTTGCGCATTTCAGCCCTCTTTATTATCTTCTGTAATTTTTACAAAAAAATTTTCATGTATCGCTCAACACATTTTCAGTGTTCTGAAAAGGATTATATAAAACGAATGAGACCTACCAAGAGGGTGACAGCCAGATAAACCAATCCACACAAACAAGTATCTTTTAGTTTTCAAAAAAGGGTATTTTTGAAGTTGGACTTGTTATCCCTATCGGGTTTTATCAATCGTTATTTCTATACGAGCTGGTCATAAACAACGGGAAATAAGAAGAGCTGATATTGAGGAAAAAGCGATTCCGTAAGAGATAGTTGATTAGATTTGCTCGCAAATTTTGTATATCTCCACAAAAAGCAACAGGAAACGCCACTAAACCGATCCTGTTCCATAAAGTATCGAATATTCTCATTTTTCCTATCTATCCTAGTTCAAACTATATAAAAGGTGAGAAGACTTCTACTTATATCAAACACAGCTAGCATACGCATAAATCTTGAAAATGGCACAGGTCGAAGCATTTACAACTTTTAAAAAGAAGGGGGCGAATTCAATGCAGATGCGAAGATTTGATGTTGTAGTATTTACTGACAATCTGATGCACACAGGGCTTTCTGGTGTTAAAACCTTGAACAAGAACGCCCCGTTGAATGAGCTAAATTCTGTTCTCAGGGAAACATTCTCCCACGGAATAGGTGAAAACTCCATTACACATGACAGAGAAAAGGGTATATTGGTGATAAAGGATGCCAGAGATGCCCGTGATCTCGGAACCCGAGACGTTGTTGACGATCTTGAGATTACCGCAAAAATATTTTTCATGGAATACCCCAACCCAGACAATATAGCAGGGCTTGAGGCCTCGATAGAACAGAATCTGGAATTTGTCAAGGATCATCTGAAAGTCAATAGGATCGATAATCTCATTCTCGCTTTTTCTCCAGCTGAACCAAAGGAACACATTAAAATCAGCTCGTTGGAATCAACCAAAAAACACCATAATGGTTACGATTTAGATTCTTTCTGTAAGCTTTGGTCTCTCCTGAGAATCCGCCAGCAACTTGATGATTTTTCGCGGCTCGGAGTTTCTGACTTTAGTCTAAAAATGCTCCAAGAGTTGAAGGATACTAGCGCTGGTCTTCCAGATATTAACCAGATCAAGCTATCTGAATGTGAGGGACTCTCGGAGAGTTTGCTACAATTTGCTGTGTCAAACAATATTGAGCTGCTTTCCAATACGGATGTAGACTCTTTTATAACACCAAAATCCTTGACAAATGCGACCCAGTCGTTTGACTTTGAACCTCTTCTTGGCGACATGAAATCAAAGTCACCCCTGGTTCTTACTCCGCGAGTTGTTACAAAATACAACACTATTATTAAGAACCGTTCCATTGTACGATCCAAAGGCTACATCGTAACAGCCACAGCACAAATTTAAATCATTGCGGGGAAGGGGGCTTCTTTTTTTTTTTGCAAGAGGTAGAAATTGCTGAAACTTTTTATAAGAAGTGTAGCATTACAATGATAGATATTGCAGTGTTTATCCACCGGACTGTCTCTTAACTCTAGACTTAGACAAGTTGTATAATTTTAGTCTTTTTTTTCATCTATTATACTTTATCTTCTTTATTTTCTTTTCCCACCAACAATAACCACAATAAAGGCCATTTTCAACTTGGAAAGATTAGCTGGAAAATCCAAATATGTCTTTTGACTTGTAAACCAACTGATCTGATCTCAAATTAATTGCAAAAGGTAAAAAACAAGGGATAAAAATAGTGCGAAAATACGTGTGGAACCATTCTCATATATGAACGCGAGTGTGGAAAATGATAGCATGCAGCAATGCGCATATACCCATATATGATTCATTTTGTGTTACATTTTTCAACTGTATCCTCAACACCTACAATATGTATACATACGTATACCATACCTCTTTTCAGAGTAACCACGAAAAAAGGATGGTGCAAATCCAGCTTATAAATTCAATTATCTGACTTGTCGAAATACAAATTCCAGATCCCGCTTCGGGTATTGATTCACAAGTCTTTGGATCTACCGAGGTTACATGAAGTTACTCTTGTAACACACACGTATCTAAAACACCAGAACAGGCTGGTTGCACCCCCCCCCTCTCCCCTCTCACTCCCCGCTTTCCCTGCAGGTACATTATTATTGAGCTTGGTTTTTATCCGCAGAATTGGTTATTTACACAGCCTTGGCTTGTTTTGGTCATAGTTATTTGTGATCAGTGTTTATTAACGAAATTAGGGAGAATTATGAAATTGAAGCATTTAAATTCAAAGAGCAATAATCATCATAAATACAAAAGAAAAGACGCTGCATCTCCGAATCCAAAGACTAGTTTATAATAGGACCTGGATATCATGGCAACTAAGGTATACATCAACAAAAATTATATCTATTCTTGTATTTTTAAGATTGGAACATTCCCTTTGATTTTATGTTCAGTGTTTACATGTGAATTTACATAAAGTAATAGTAAAATAAACCATAAGCGTTTCAAAAAAAAGGAGAAAATACCACTTTAAACCTATAATATACAAACTCGATTACAATAAGTAGAGCAAAAGCAAAATATGTCCTGACGATTGGTCCTATTTTACCGAAGGAAACGCAAACATTGTACTGTGCTACACAGGAACTAACCCAGAATTGGTAAACACTTTTGACCAGGTTTAATATTTATATATTTGTATATAGCTCTTTATTTACGCTGCCTTTGTACTAAAAGAAGGTCACTTTAGTGGTGGGTTTAAATAAAATTTAATAATTTCATAAAAAGAAAGGAAAGCTGTTAAGGATCCGAAAAATCGATAACGAATCTTCAAGTCGCAATGAATCAAAAATACGGATATTGGACTATCATGTACTCCTAAGAAAGATTGTTGGGGAAGAAAACACACTCACTATGGTAAATCTCCACTTTACCCCTTTGGTTTTTTATATCCTATCCCTTTATATGGAAAAGGAGTAAGGAATGAGTGAGGGAAGGCAACCCCTGAATCGACTACCCTTATTTCTTGTGCCTTTGAGGTTTGGGTTTTCAAGGATAGTAACGTTTGATATTTTGAAAACAGTGTGGCTAAGCGAACGAAATTTTGTTTTTGTGTGACAGGTCCCATTCACCATAATAAACTATTGATATATGCAAATGAAACATAACATAGGAAGAAGGGGTTGTAGATGAATCTACACTTAGAATGATTGCGTCTGAAATATCTGGGAAAAGACCCAAGCAGCGGCTGTCAAGAGAGATCGATTTTGATCATCCCTCTGTCTATTTAATAAAAGATGCCAGATATTCTGGAAGTAGTAAGGCCATCTCAGTTGAGTTTAAGGTAGTACTCCCTAGTTTTTTTTTTCTGTTTGTTTGGAGAAGGAGGAGAGAAAAGTATAAGACTGTTGGTTTGGAACAAGCTAAAAAAACATTTATACTGAATTTATAGCCTAAGGGTGGTTTTTTAAACACAAAGCTGCTTAGTAGTAATGGTGTACGAGGTTTGACACATAGAAACTGTAGATTGTGCTTGTACAAACACTTGAGATTCAAGGGTGGCATAAGCAAAGATATAGAGAGATACTGCCCCAGCCTACTGTTTTCAAATCGAAGACTGGATATTGATGCTGCACTAATGCATCTTTTCAATTTTCCAGAACCATTTTTTAGGTACCACGGGACTGACCAAACGATGCTAACTAACAATGTATGATTCTATCAGCTCTATTGACTCTATTTATTTATTTTCAAAGTTGAAGTTAGAACAAATGAAGTGAATTTCCCCCCATCCCCTTCTCTCTAAATAACGTAACAATATATAAAGGATAGGGTGAGGCGCATGGTGGCGACTGTGTTATACGAAAATACCATATTATCAAGGCTGCTGGAAGTATACGAGGCTGTAGACATACTCAGTATAGAGGACGTTCTTGACGCTTTTAAAAGGTTTTGTACTGATCACCAGAAGAGCAATGCAGATGTTTCTGTCGAACCCGGTATAGAGCATTTTCATGATTCCGTTTGTGAGTTTTACAAAAGATGTACTCAAGGATTAGCACCAGCAGGTGAGATATGTTCATATTGCGACTACAAAGCTACACAGAAAGCTTTAGTGCTTAACTTCACCCAAAAGGATGAAACGCGGGCTATACACTTATCATTATTCATACAACAGGAGTCTGTGCCATGAAAAAGGCTTCAGAAATAACTAACGTAGACTTCGAAACAATATTTAGACGATCTGCAAATTCTTATCGAGTATGTCATCTCCAGAACTTTAAGGGATATATCCATAGTGGTCTCACTTAGTCATGATTCTGCAGTTTTGGGGTAACTATTTGATATTTACATATTCGGTTTATATATTTATTGTACCTGATCTCGTATTTTGGCATTTTAGCATTTACCCCTTCACCAAGAGGTTTTGGGAGTCAATTCGTATAAACACCCGTTCTTTTACTTATTTTATTCAACCGAAGACTAGATGCAGCATTTAACATCAAAATCTTTAAGCGAATACCTGTAACCTTGAATGACCCTATTTGCGGCATTCAAGATTTTCAGTTGATTACAACGAAACTCAACGTACATCGATATAGCGTTATTAACTATCAATGCATATGAAATACTGATTTATTAGCGAGAACTCGGAGGGAGAATCCTCGTGGAAACGATATACTCTAGAGGAAAATGTCGAATTCTATGCCAAACTAGTAGTCATAGATCTTGACTACAAGCCATTTGACAAGATTCCGCAGTATTGCAAAAAAGACTTAGCTATAGTTCAAAGCTATCTTAAAACCACATAATGTCTCTAGCACCTTTTTCTCTCTAGCTATGGTTACTTAAACATTCAATATGCGCTGTTTTTTTAAGTTTATTGTCATTAACAAGCGCTTTAAAAATAAACCTCAAATTAATCACATGGTTATAAGAAACAATCGTTTAATTCAAGAGTCCAATAGTACAAAAAAAACCTCGTATTCAAAAAAAGGCAAGAACGGACTAGAAATCATCAAGAGTGAGCTGTCTAGCGACTTGACTGTTGGATACAAAGCGGTTGAATTCATCAAAGCTAATTTTGCCGTCTCCATCCTGATCTGCCGCAAGTATAGTTTTGTCAACTATTTGCTGTAATTGCGTATTATTCAAGTTGTTCCCTACCATTAGCTTGAGCACCATAAACAGCTCTCCATTGGAAATATATCCATCGCGGTCTACGTCGTATATCAGAAATGCAAACTTTATCTTGTCAGCCTTCTTGCCTTTGTTACTGAATGCACTCAAGCCAATAATAAACTCTTTAAAGTCCACATCACCACCACCATCTCTATCAAACACATCTATCAGTCTTCCTGCCAACGGGTTATTTGCCAGTTGTGGTATTGCGAGAAACTCCTCTTTGTCTATCGAGCCGGAATTATCTTTGTCCAATTTTGCAAATCGCTGGTATAATGATTTTATTTCCTCTGTGGTGACTATACACATTCAATAGTTATTATACTGATGTTCTTTTAAAATTAAAACAGGCTACTTTGCAAGCACTAAATGATTGATCTTCAAAACCAACTGTTGCCATTTCACATCACATAAATACATACGATGGGGCATAAATTCTCCGTTAAAAAAACTACACAATATAAATAGTATTTACAGGCACAAATGACGTAAATAAAAATAGAATATCTTACAGTTTGTTGATTCTGACAGAGATTTCAACTCATCCAAGCCCGCTTTTAACGCTTTTTCCATTTCACCGAGTAGAATTCAATAAGTGTTTTTATGTTTAGAATAAAAGATTGTTTATAGCCGAATATGTATAATAGAGGTCAGATAACTTTGTTCTGGATAAATATAAACTAAAAGTTGTGAAACTAGGCTAATTGAATCTAGGAATATATCCTCTTGAAGCACGGTTCTGTTGGCTATAACATCCTATCTTCCCATATTTCATGCATCGAGTCATTTTCAAACTCAATGGTTATATAAAAATCAATTGGGAGTAAAATCCTCTTATGTTCTGGAGGCCAATTGTTTTATCCCTTAATTATCTCAAACGAATCAGAATTTGAGGAAAAAATTAGAACTAAATGGCCCAATAGTCCACAAACTTGAGGTTGGGGGCAGCTGAGGCGTTGGAGCCTCAAATGCAAAGCCTCTTCCTCATCTCTGCAACACCTTTGAATGTGCTGGGAAAGGCAAATGCGAATACTCCTTTCCGTGCATTAATGAACCAACTGGACTTCGTTTTTTTTGCCACTACCATATCCGCCTGCCTACGGTTATCACTTTTTGTGCAAGTTTGTACTTGGGCGTATTAGTAGATAAAAAAAAGACACACATACACACACATATTTTCTGGCTTCTAAAAGATAAATGCGCGTGTTAAATACAACTATTTGATTTGTTTAATAAATAAACAAAGCCATTATCTTTTCAGAATAAAGTAAAGAAGGAATGATACTCTAGAGAAGCATCTGTCCATTCAATCCAGACCAAATACCCATTTAGCAAAATTCTGTCATTGTGTGGTCTTCAGATTTTGTCGGAGTTTGATAGATGTTTCAGACTGATACCAGTTTAAAAACACAGTTAAACAATTTATTGGTGATAGCTTATACAAAGCACGTCACACAGCATCCATATCTATAACACTATGATCACTTTCTAGTATAGAATAATTTTGAATATTGTTCAATAAAGTGAGGATATATGGACTGCCTTGAGGAGAAAAAGACACATCTAGGTTGTCCTGTAAAATGTCTACAAGATTGTAGATTTGATAACATACTTTTCATGTTAGAGTAAAAAAACAATAGTAGCATCTCACGGGTATTGGTAGCCTATATTAGTTATAACCATGATCATAATCATATCTCATCGTTTCTGTTTTTTTTTGAGTTACCATGTGTTTTCACTGATTTTTCTCTTTTACACAGAAAAAATGATTTTTAAAGTTAGTAGCCGAAAAGAAAAAATCTACGGAGAATACGTATAGTTGTTATCAGTATTCGATATACCATTGATTATTATATTCAAGTTCCCGCTCAGTCTGACTATCAAAGTCCACTTTTGTTTTTGCAGCTTTGGTTTCGAATAACAGCAAAATACAATATATTATTCCACTAGCATTTATTATTCACATTGGTGGTAAACCCATCCATAATTTTGGGAAAGAATAAAGAAAACAAGGATTCTAGTAACCTAGCAACTCTAAAAAAACCTAAAAAATCCGTAGTTAAAGTATTCTATATAAGTGCATTATTTTTAACATCTGTATGTAAATAAATAAAGAAAAAAGAATATTTGTGTACATTGACAGGCATAGAGTGTTATCTGAAAAATAAAGAAGAAGGAGGGGGAACTTTACGGGGTTATTTCTGCTCAATGTTCAACATATGGCCCATTTTTAAAGCCTTCGTATACAAATATTTGTCAGCTTCTGCCATAGAGGGACCAAATGGTCTAACATGGCGTTGATGAGAAGAAAACTGGAGAGGATCGGAAAATCCGGACATAAAAGGCACGGGGTTAATAGTGGCAGGGTTGCTTGGTGCAGAATCACCCATGCTGCTTAGTTGGGTGTAGGATGCTACAAAGCTTTTGCGTCGCAGGCGATCAGTTGCATCATCCAAGGAAGTGGCTTCCTTTTGCTCTATTTGTTGAAAAGAATCACGGGGTTCGTCAAAGCTATTTTTTCGCGAACTTGTTGGCTTTGAAAGACCTTGAAAGGTTTCCATATGGTGGGCTGTATCTCCGTCTAACCACCAGCTTGGTATCATTGGTATTCGCTCAACCACCGTAAGCCTTTCCTTCGTGTCGTCACAATCGCCCTCTGTAAGTTGTTTTATTTTATCGGGGTTGTTGGTTAACAGGTTCATTTCCAAGCAGTCTAAATCAAACAAGATTGCTCTTGCAACTTCATATGTTCTCCCATCCGCTGGATGGTTTAACAGAAGATTTGCATTTACAGTATCATGACCCATATCCTGTAGGTTGTACGCTTTGAGTTTTTCGCCTAAGCCTATGTTTCTACCCTCCTGTCTTAGGTATACTACAACGCCATTGTTTAGATTAGACATCAAACGCATAGATTCTGCCAGCTGGTAGCCGCAATCACATCTAGTCGACGAAACGGTTTCTCCAGTGTAGCATTCCGAATGTATTCTCACAAGCGGAATCAAAGCTTTTTGATTTTCATTGTTCAAATGAGAGCTGCCGTCGTCTACCGATGCTCCTCTAACTTTTCTATCCATCTCTGTCTCCCCTTCTCGAACCCGCTCTAGGCTTTTTGATTTTATTGTATTTCCAAATACAATTGCCAGGTGCTCTTTATTATCAAAATCATTTTTGTATAAATGTAGGTAAAACTGACCGCCTGGATAAGGTATTCTGGCTCGTACTTGACATTCGACTGTGACGCGCTTCGGATGTGCCGCTTTTTTTGATTCAGAAACCCGTTTATCGGCCGTGTTTAATTGAACAGATTCTAGTAGAGTCGATATCACCCTTTCGTTTCCAGCAATTCCGACAGTAGAAGAATCATTCTTCCTCAAGTCATCATGCGAACCGGTTCTGGTTGAATTAGTATCAAAATCGCTAGAATCTCTTCTGGTATCTATCCCATTTCTATTTGACATCTTGTGCTTTTGTAACTGTAAATTTATCCGCTTTTTTCTGTTTTGGTTCAAAGGAAGAAATTCCTTTCTTATTTTACTTATGTCCCCTGTTCTGTGTTATGTGAACTTATTAAGCGTGCTTCTCAGTCAAACATACCAGTGTGTTTAGGTATACCTGTAAGAATTTCGAGTCGAACAAATTTAAACTTAGTAAGAAGAGTAAAAAACATCCCCAAACGCATTACTAGCCAAAAAAAATTCCCCCTGATATTACATTACTAATCTGTACTTTTTTTTGCATATGAAGGAAAAGCCGTGGTTCAAACTGGGAAACCCAACACGATTCAGCTCTTGTTGGTCGATTTTTCTTTTTCACAGACAAAACTTGTGGATAAACAATTGTCTTTTTCTGCGAATGTGATTTGTTCCATTATTGTTTCGCTGGTTTTCTTGGGGGACTTTTTATCTCAATCAGAAACCAATTACGATATGGAAATTCATGAGATAGAAACGATAATTGGATTAGTAAAACTAGGAAATCAAAGTTAGCAAAAGATATTACTAATCATCACAGCTACACCTTGTGCTTTCTAAACGTTGGGGAAGAGGAGTGTAGTGTGTAAGAAAAAAAACTAGTTTGTTGACAAGTGATATACGAACAACAACGTGAAATATTCTTGTAAGAACCAGAACTGTTTAATTGTCTTTTAGCTCTCAAAGAATTCTAAAGCAAAGCTGAACAATTCAAATAACTCTGTAAAATTCGTACCAAACAGTGACTTCATCCTCCCTTCTGCGTTACAACTTGACTTTGCGGGTTTTGAAGAAATATCAAAACTAATGAATCTTCAATCACAAGGTAGTATATATTCTTGTACGATGTTCATATTTTAAAACAAAAACGTCTTACTACATTTAAACAGATTGTGTTGTATTCAACAGGTAACCCCTGGTAAACTAGGCGAACTAGCAACATGGTAAGAGGTAAAGATGTTACCGTAGCCAAGAGCAATAGTAACCAAATATGACAAAAAAAAGGGGGGGAGTCGCGATTAAGATGTGCTTTATCTGTAAAAACGCTTCACGTATACGTTGAGTTTTAAGTAAACGACTTGAAACCAGAACTACCTTATAAGTTTTGCTTAGTTTATTGTGGCGTGTGTACTAAGCACTTACACCTATACTTTCCAAATGTAAATTAGTGATAATATAAATACTTAAAATGAGGTATATAAACCAAATAACACTTTGTTTTGTTTTTTCACACTTTAACACTGCGAGAAACATAAATAAAAACTTGAGCCTCTTGTTGAATTATACCTAGAAAATACATACTAGAAAACCACAGGCAAGAACACCTGACACTAAGAGCACACTAGCACTAACCCTTACCCCAGTATCAACAAAGCTGCTGTCATATGATGCTGTTGTTTTAGAGCTAGTTCTGTTTACATATTTTGTATTACGCAGCCCTTCGTCAAGACTATTTTGGTCTTCTATTTGTTAATAAATGCAAGTATAATGATGATAGAGGCTAGTGGAAATAGTGAAAACTGTAAAAAAGAGATAATTCTTTGTAAATTATTGACATACCATTAACCTTGTTTCCAAAAACTTTCAAGACACTCTTCTCGTTGTTAGATGAATGTGCAAGATAGCTGGACGGGCGTGTTTCCATTTGTATACCAGCTTCATTTTCTGTGCGTTGTGGCTGTACCCCATTTTCTTGTTTTTTTACTTCAGGATTTGTGTTTTGCTGGTAGTTGGTGTCAAGGTTTCTTAGAAATGCTTTTGAAAAGTTTTCGTACACACCAATGTTTCCTCCATCTCTACTAGGGCTACTTTTAGTAGTTTTATTGCTTTCATCATCAGTATCGCTGTTATTTTCTTGTTTTTTTGGATTTGTAGGTGGTGCATATTCATCATTCTGAACCAAGTTGTGCTTTGTTTTTAATGGGTCACTTTTACTCTCAGTCTCTAATGTTATACTCTCAAAGCTCACAAGAATAATTTTTGGTGGTAGGTTGGTGGGTTCATTTTGGTTTCCAGATGACGTCCTGGGCTTGTTGTTGGTTGGATGTGGTGATGATCCCACATCTCTTTTGTTGTATTCCATGTTATTATAATCAAAAATATCGTCCCTTGCTAGCGTTCTGAAATTCCTCTTTAAAATATCAGTTCGTTGAGGGATATCAGTATCACCATTTTCTGGTAAATCATCATATCTTTTTGAGTCTATATTAATGACATATAAATAATGTATTAGAAATGTTTACATTACAATATAAGATGCATGTATTTATGTGATATACCTAATGCGTATAAAGGACAAGTTAGAAGTAGAAATATATATCTGTTCATTTTGATTAGCGTCTCTTCCTATTTATGTGCTCCACTTTTATTCTTGAAAATTTTGATAGAAAAGGTAAAATTAGGAAATAGTGTATTGAAACGTTTTTCGAGGGAATTGATACCTTTATATGTGCATATTTTTCTCTTTCCAGATTAACGAGGTATTGGGATAGGTCTAAGTCGAAAATACTATAAACAGGTAAATACGTGTATAGCGCTCCTAGGGTTATATTATGGGGTAAATTACTTGAAGACACAACATCTAAATATAAAGATATGTGTACTGTGTGTTAGCTTATAGCCTTGGTTCTAGCGAAAGGGAGAAGTGAGAAGAAATAGGAATACACTATACTGCTTATTCACTAGCTGAACTTGTCCAAGAGTTACATTTTATTTATTTTTAGTACGCTTGTAAGCAGTGTCATGGGTTGAGTTCAATATTATCGAAAGCTGGATAAACGAAATGTCTGAATACTCGTAAAAGTGTGTGATGACATCTAAGAGTTACTTTGCTAGCTTTTGCAAAATAAATGAGTACATGTTTTAAATTGGAGATATTGGTTTAGTTGTATTAACTTTTCTGTAAAAACTGCCACCTATG
>LSSK01000783.1:0-36809 GCA_001969505.1 Zancudomyces culisetae | reverse complement strand
ATATAACTGTTTTCTCTGTACCTTCCAGTATTTCGGAGAGGAAGACGACAAGCATTTTGAGTATATATAACTATTCCAAATCTAGCAAACCTGTACAGTGCTAGAAAAGATACAACCATTCTTTCTCTACTTGTACAGTCATACATTTCTACTTATCGATTAGCGATTTCTAAAAAAAAGTTGTTTTCAACGATTGGAAGGCGGTGCTCAAAACAATGGGAGGGTGGTAAAGGCAAGTCGGTGAGAGGGGGGATAGGAGAAAATAAGTAGTACCAACTTTCATTCTCCTATAGTTTTTATAGCTGTCTTTAGTCGTCGATTAAAGTGTATATGTATTAAAACGTTGCTAACCTAACATTATAGAGCAAGACATTACATATATATACGCACCACAACAATACACATAGTTCATGTATTACTCCTCACATACTCATATGAAATGGCGGTGTTCTGTTCTTAACTGCTTGGCCCATTTGAACCTATTTTTCTGTTTCTTTTTTCTGCCCTTCGCTGTTTATCAAAAAACCAAGCGTGAATTGGCATGTCTACAGCACTAGCAAGTTGCTATATAGTATCGTTAAAGTTTTTTCGGCGTCACTGGTATTTGGATGCTTTTTGCAGTGTAGGAAACATATATTTTTATTACCATTACTTGTTATTGATTCCAAATTAGTACCAGTAGGACAGAGCATCACAATGTTATTCGATAATTCAAGCCATCCTAGCCCAGGTAAATTCACTTGACTATTCTAACAAAATACCACGATCAGCACTGCGTATTGAGACGGTGAATGGCAACTCTGGAGTGGATATGTATGTTTGTGGCTACTGTGTGGCTCATACTAGTTCTTAGAACGTTCCTGGTGCTTGAGAGTTTCCTAATACCCTCCCCCTCTTAGTCCCATTTTCCAGGTATAAGGTTATTCAGGCAACAGCCCTTGTGAGAATATGATACTTGATGGACAAAATTTAAGCTTACTGTATTACTTTTTGAGGCTGCATCCGCATCTTGTAGATGTAGAACATACTTATTCTTTCATGTCTTTTTTTAAGACTTACCTCTTTAGCTCTCACACGGGTATACTTGTATTTTTACCAATGCAAAAATAAGAATACAATACCCAGTGGTAACCCATACCCTAGCATAATTAACCACATCCCAACTTATTTTATGGGTTTTGTGTAAAAATAAAAACAGATGATGTATATAAATGCACGCATTTTCCTTGTGTTTTATTTGTCTCGATTCTATATTATTTATCTACTAGCTTAGCTCACAAAAATGAGGTTACTAAATGATCGCAAATCAGTTATGGGAACTAGGCTACATATGGCTTTCGTCTTTCTCCTGTAGATTTTAATAATTTTGTTCTGTCAAAAGGGACTTACGAAAATACCAGTAACTAATAAAGAGGTAACAATAAGTTGGTGACAATAAGTTGGTGACACCTGCTCTTTCACTCGTACATATTTTTTCCAAATATTACATGACCATTTCAAAATCTGGTCCTACTTATCCTCGCCATCATAAATTTATTGCACTAATCACCCAGCTAACTAATATTGGTAGCCAAATGGTTATATGCTAATAGACCTGTATATTATTTTTTCATTGAAATTAATTAGCAAATGGCACATTATATAAGCTTAATTGCGCCTATACTCCCAAGTACGCCATTTTTTGCATATTAGTTGTATTACTGAAGCAGAAATAGTTAATACGCATGCTGTTTTTGAACCTACTTGTTTTGCACACTTTGCGCATTTTGCCTACAACTAGCGCGATTAACCAGCATCGAACCAGAAAAAGACAAAAGAGTTTAAATGAATAATTTGTGTTGTGGAGCGTTATGTAATTATCGTAAGCTATTTTGCTTTCGACCCGCAATTTTGCGACCCTTTGGGGCTCAATAACATTGAATTACTAATGCCAGTCTATTTTCACCATTCGCCCCATCACACAAATATACTAGTGGAACTTTTATGTAATTGTTTTCTTTTCCTTTTCGCTTTTGAAATAAAATTAAACTATCTTGGAGTAATAAAAGAACTTCATTACGACTAAACTCGGCTTTACCTCCAAGAAATCACCTTATTTTGCCAATGCAACTATCTTTGAAAGTGAATGGTATCAGCGCTGTATATTTCAACAAATTTTCGAAAGTGAAGATATGTGATTTTATACCACGAGCTGTGTTGGAGCTGGTAAAAATGTATTGCTTAATAAATACTTGTGACACAGATTTCATCTTATGTATATAGAGCTGAATTATGCGCCTTGTGTCTGCACTTTTCTGTATTTATCGCTCCTCGTCGCCTTTTAATTCGGTTTTACTGGACTCTTCATATAGCCACTAGTTGGGTTATAAAAAAGTGTCCCGGGTTGTGTTACGATATTTTGTTGTAGAGAATGTTGTACAGCATGTTAATTTGCCTACGATTATGTATTTATTTTTACAGACACGATCAGCGTATCATGAATATACATGTGTTTTGTATACAATTAATGAGTTCCTACAAACTATTAATAATCCTATCGTTGAACTCGCTCGATATAATCAACAATAAATGGACGTAATAAAAATAAAAAACTCGTTAGGTATTTATCTCATGAATATTACTTATATGGGCAAATGTATACAATTCGAGTATTATTTGTGCAATGTTTAAACCTGTGTTCAAAGCTTTTTGGCATCCTTTTTCTGTTTTACACAATGTGAAAGTACATGGTTCCGTGATATTCCTACAAAAAGCATATATGAGCGATATTTGGAGTCAGTGAACATAGAAAAGGGGTTGTTTCAGGTTATTTTTTCACAAATCACCATTTTATTTATTATTAGGTTAGCTAGGATCATGAGTATTTGCAGGGGGGAATCCATTGGTTTCCCAAAATGTAAATAGGGAGGCTTTTTACTGCCTTTTTTTGCAAAATAAACGAGAAAATATATCTGTATTAAGGAATCACTACAATAAAAATGTTTATATACAGCTATTAATGAGACCATATATCCCAGCGCTGTCCTTATATCAGCTGAGTCACAAATATTGGGTTTTCTAGGATTTCCCAGCAAGTATCGATTTTTTTATTAATGGGTCGCAATCAAATAGAGGAATTGATTTCTTGATATGTTGAAATACGTCTACTTGTTTGTAACTTGCTAAACTGTATCTTTACCCGTTATTGTGGATTTTACTAGCCCTCTGTAATAATCGTATATTACACATAGTGAGCCCAAACACACTCTTGGATAAAGAATAAAGTTATACTACAGCCACAATTTGACCATTGTCAAGAGCCTATATGCTCAGGCGATTAGATAGAATGTCTACAGATTTTTTTGCACTGGGTGATGACTCCATGTGTTTCTACAAAATCAACCACCCGGCTTTCTTATATTTGTATATATCTAAGCTATAATGACAACATGTTTCAACAGAGCAGTTTCCCTCTTAGCATTTTTCTGATGATGAATTTCGACAATTTGCCCATTTACAGTTTGATTGGCAATTGACTGTGTAACCCAACATGCTCTTTTCTGATTTGCATAAGATGTGTTTATGTTTTTTTTGTATTTGCTATGTTTGTTATAAATTGCAAAGAATCATTTTTTTGTGTAGTTTAAATGGCGGGGATGGTTACGGGTACTTATTAGATGCACATTTGAAATGTCTGCATTTTAGGTTGATTTCTTCCTGGTGGGTACTCTCATTACCTCATTGCTTGATCATTGGGCTATTCCCAGTTAACCTTTTTTTTGCAAAAAAAAAAAAGCAGAAACTTTAGGTTCCAGCAAAGCTTGCACAACGTATAACTAGTAAAAGCAAACACAATCACAACCATGAGATTAAGTTAACGATCTCATTAAATACACTTTCACATGTGGTACAAGCTTTTCCAAAGAAATACCTGGTGTAAAGCAAGACTTCTTCGCAAATCTGGTGGGCTGAACATAATTGCCAACCATCGTTTTTTCTTTCAATCGGGACATCCCCTGCTTCTTGCTCTACTATACTTTCGACATGGATCAATACTTATACAACTGCGCACATTATGCATATTTTACCAACAACTGGGTGTCAACTCACACATTTCAGCCTTTTATCCCTGCTTTATTGTAAGTTCTTTCTGAGCATGCCGTATATGACATAGTCCCGTTTTCTCAACTCAATGCTTCAGTATGTATACAATTGACTGTGTCGAGAGTAATGGCTTTAATATTCTTAATATCGACAGAGATCATCAGTCCTACCTCACTCCAAAAAATAGTGAAGTAAGATTTTAAACTGTTTTATTGTAAACACAGCTGCCATCTCAATTCTACTTTATTTACGATAGCCATATTTTCAATAAAAGACACTAGTTATATCGAAATAGAAAACAATTCTATGCTACTCCTTGAGATTTTAATAAATAAATAAATAAATAAATACAGACTGGTATGTTGCAATACACTTTATGAGCGAAGTCAATAATCCTGGTACCCTTGCTTTACTGATAATCATCCCTGAATTACACTTTGATCTATATGAAGGGTGCTTGCTTGGTTTTTATGGCTGATAACTGTATGACTAATTCTGTCCATTTCTTCCTCTTGATGAACACACAGGACAGGTGCACTCTCGGTCACAAGATGAGAGTTTTCCGTTGGTGAAAAGTTCTGTAGACATATTTTCTGTGTACTTATTTTAGTTAATTTTTCTTTGTGTTATACTGTTATTACGTTTATGTTTATGTTTAATGACACAAATAGTTAGTAGCAAGAATAAAAATTGTTTATCTCGGGTCTTCCTCTTCTATAGCACTTTTTCGCCCTTATATACCAACTATCAGCGTTTTTTTTTACAGTGAATGTACAAATGTCAGTATTCCTACCCCTTTCACGAAGGGGTCTTTTTCTTGCCTACATGTAGAATTCGCTAATAATTTTGTTTTCAGGTTTTTATGGCTTGTAAATAGGGTCTGCTATTTCCTTTTAAGCCTGTAATATTTTAGATATTATTTTTAGAAACTCAAAGGAATGTATTACCTAGGTACTGCTCAGCGACTATACTTTATCACCCTTAAATATTAATCTATTTCTTCACTTGCCGTATGCGGACACTTATTGATTTAATCTATTGTAAATGATGATGCAATCCCACTTTAGCTTAAAAAAACCTAATAGCGCTGATTTCCAAAGCAGGATTAAATGTTCTTTTTATCAGAGCCTTTTCACATGAATTAGTCAACACCTTTTACTAACTTTCCAGTGTTTGCTGCAATTTCAGCTTTTAAATGCGTGGAATTTCAAAAATAACCGAGTTAATTCTTCATTGGCAACTCTCCCATAGACCTAGATGCCGCCTCTATGAAGTATTTAATCTTCCCCTTTTATGTGATATTAAATTTTGCATAAAGTTTTATGTTTATAATTACAAATCCACTTTTTAATTTACTTTATTCGAATAGAAATTTTAATATGTACGTTTTTAATTAAATGAAATTTGTCCATCTCTACATAAGGTCAAGCACCTTCACTCAAGTAATTGGCTAAAAACACCCCACTAGAAAGGTAACATCTATCCAACAGTTATAATCGAGAGAAAAAAAAATGAATAAACCTCCTCCTCCCTATCGCAAACTTGGAATGCTTGCCATTTTTAGTTGGAAAACTAAACCTAAAATAACAAAACAATCAAAGCCGAATTTTTTGTTTGTTTTTGTTTTTGTTTTTTTACAGAGAGGTGGTAATAGGCTAGTTGAGCCCTGGTACCATCAAATATACCCACCAATACCCTTGTCCATCTTCTCCTTAACTATTCATATACTTTGGGAGAAGCAATATTTGCATCTTAATTAACTTGACTTTTGTGTGTTTTTGGGTATCATACCAAAAGCGATGGCTTCTACAGGAAAAAATGCACCAACAGTGACATCTAAAAATGTAGAAAAAGCATGTCCAGATCGGATCTACCTTCTTATTTCTGTTGTACAAAGGCGGATTGTGATACAATTCACAGTGCTTTTGCCAAAATGTTCATTATCTGGGATTTAACATGCTGGTTTTATCTGTTTAAATTACACAAGGATAATGCAAGATTATTTTTTCATTCTGTGTTACTACCTCTGCTTAAGTTGAAGAGCCAACAAAATTTTTACACCAATAAGCATCTCATCTATCTATTCTGCAAAAGTTGGAAATTTTTGATAAATCGTGAAAATATTACTATTTTCCTGTCTCTGAATATACCTGTCAGAAGCAAACAATAAACGATGCTATCTCAAAAATTTAAAAAGTAAATAAAGGTTGTTTAAGATGATAATGATGGTGACGAAAGCCCTGCTACATACTCGGCACATACATCACACTGGCATTTTTTCCGAAAAAAAATTCCTCCAAGTAAAAACCAAGACGAGTACATGCATGTAGTAGAGATACACATAAATCTTTTAGTGCAAAACGAACAAATCGGAATGGTCAAAATCAAAACATATAATCCCAATTCTGCTCTTCATATTACTTAAGTGCTCATTTATTCAACTTGGGTACATTTTAGGCAAGCGTATCTTTTGGGAGATTTAATCTACAGTATTTTGACCAGGTACTTATAAGGGCTGCTTAGTGTAACGAATGGTCAAAGATAATTGTGAATGAATGTAGGATAACATCCCTCATTTATCATATAACATCTCATTTTCAGATTTTAAAATGGCTGCCAATTTTGGTATTAAAAATTCGGTTTCAATACCTAAAATTGGTAGCAATCCAGTTTTTCCCTGTACACTCGCTCAACTTATCATGTTTCTGCTAGTAAGGGGAAGGAAATTCACAATTATTTCCATTTTGTTTTGGTACTTGTTGCTAGAAAAATCCGCCTTTTCATAACTAAACATGTGGCAGGGCAAAAATATTCCACAATTTGCATTTCTGAAGTATATACAAACTACCACATAGACATGTAAATGGAGAGCGATGTTTGCCCTCTACCTTTCCCTGAGTTATAGTCTTTTCTAAAAAAAATACATCCGATCTCTGAAGGGGACAGGCATTCTGAAAGGGAACCATTTTTATAGATTTTATTAACGAGATAAAATTAGAACAGGAATGGACATGGGCATGGGCATGGGGATGCATGTAATTCTTTTTACTCTTCTAAGCAAAGTGCCGCGCCTAAGCTTTCGTAATTTTGATATTCAACATTTGAGAGATTGTTGTTACACCAAAATTTTCGGATAAGAGAATAGTTTCTTTCTTGATTCGAAATTATCCTATTTGATAAACCTACCTTGCAAAAAAAAAAGTGGATTACAAATTAAAAAGAAGAGCATCTGTTTTTTACTTCAAATTTATTTGCTAACACCCGTTTTCACACAACCTATCAGGTTAGTTTAGCAAAATTTATTATTTTAGATAATTCAGCTATCAGCTAAGAAAAATTTTTTTTTAAATAATTGAAATAAAGTGAACCAATAATGTTGCAACAAATTATCAGGGGGTATAAATTACAAGAAAAAAGAAAAAACAAGAGCAAGGTCTGTTAGATTTGGAGCCAGAACAAAGGGAGAAAAGCTGATGTGATCCAACGGTATTTTCGGCTTTATACTTTAAAATCGCGCACAAAAATCCCCTCCTCCTCCTTCCCCTCCCCCCTGCTAGAACTGTGATTGAAAAATATGAAACGCGCAGATTAGATAGGATTGTGAAGGGGATTTTAAGGTTATTTGCTTTAATCTACTTTGTACTTTTATAACAGTACGGTATATAGCTTTATTTAAGTTTTAGCGCAGGGCGGCTTTATTTCCATTCCCAAGGATCGATATCAGGACAACACCTTTACATCATGACAAAAGGAACAGGCTGTGATACGATCCAGAAAGGTGAAAAGGCATTCTTTTCACCAAGGAAACGGGTTAGCAATTCAAACAATCGTCCACAAAAGATCACAGGTGGGCGAAAAAAGATCCACAGTAATGCAAATAAATCGCATAGTACACTACGGGCAGGTATCGAAGACTTATCTTCATTTACAAAAGTGAAGAAAAGAGCACAAAAGCTGCTACAATGGGATGAAATACCGGCTTGGATGAGAGACAACACATTTATTACAAGAGGATACAGATCACCAACAGGATCATACAAGGAATGTATCAAATCCCTTACGTATTTACACAACGAATTTTTGAATGTATGGACCCATTTCATAGGCGCAATAGTATTCATGGTTTTGATGGTTACGACGGCTTCCTGGGTATCTTCGGAAATACATACAGTTAAATGGAGTGATGTTATAGTTATGTATATCTTCCTTGCAGGTGCAGTGGGTTGTTTGCTTTTATCTACGGCATACCACCTCTTCTCGTGCCACTCCCATGAGGTGCATCGCTTTTTTAATAGATGCGATTATGTAGGGATAGCATCTCTAATTACTGGATCTTGCGTGCCCGTATTTTTCTACGCGTTCTACTGCCATGACTATCTAAAGGTTCTTTACATATCGATGATCGTAATCCTTGGTGTGGCTGTGTGCTATCTTTCCATTAGTCCAACCTTCTCCTTACCCGAATGGAGAATCGTGCGTGCATTTACGTTCGTTGGAATGGCAGCCTCTGGGGTTATCCCAGGAATACACTCATTCTTGGCTTTTGGCTGGGCGCATACTATGCAATCTCTACAGCTCGGATATTTATCGAAAATGGCCGCTTTTTATACTGTAGCAGTTGCCTTCTACAGCACCCGGGTTCCAGAGAGATGGTTTCCAGGAAAGTTTGATATTTGGCTACAATCTCACACCATTTTCCACTGCCTTGTCCTGGCAGCTGCAGGGTATCATTATATAGGTGTTTTAAAGGCCATACATTGGGCTCATATACATGCTGCTGTATGCCCAGCAATTTAGTTTGGGAAATTTACTCGTGCTCTGTTATTACTCTCAACACATAACCTTTTTCCTAGATCCATAATATATATTTTTTACGATTGATTTGCACCCTATTTGAGATAGAGATTATGAGGGTAGGTTTTTCTATAATTGCTGAGAATAGCTAGATGGATGGGTGATGGATATCACCAACCTTTGGCTAAAAAAAATAAAGCTTAATTTATTTATTTTTATGTTTTCAAACCCGACTGTGGCTCTTGTATGTCTACATATGTATATTCTCATGGTTTGTAGCACGAATTCGCTCTGTAACGCTTATTTAAAGCACATTGACAAGAGGATAAAACGATGTCATCTCTCAAATAAGATGGTGTTTTACGTTCAGAAATGTTTTGCCTTGAAATCTGATATAATCTTGTATCTTTAAAAGAGACCACTTTTTTCACAAAACGGACTCCAAAAATGGTGCAATATCGGTTATACTAGACCAGCATCCACAACAAAACATATATCTCTGGAGTAAATATACATATGCATATAAATATAAAATTAAATAATCTAAAACAGCCAAATTTCCCTTATAGTTTATTGTTTTTACACAAAAAAAAGTTTCAAAAATTCAGCACTTAAAAGAGCACGGCTTTAAATTAAATCTACATGTTGGACAGATACCGACTCTTGTCAAAAGCCATATATCGAGACACTCCCGATGGTAAATATGATTACACGGTATTTCCCTAACAAAATCATTACTCTCTATTTTTTCAAAACAAATTAAACAGTCAATCTCATTCACACCCATAACATTATCTCTCTTTTTCACTTCAGCACTACAGTCAGTAGAATTTAATTCTACAAATTTGTGGCATTTTTCGACTTTTTGCTGTTGCTCCGCTTGTTGCTTCATTTCAGGTTGATACTCTCTATGTAATATCTCGTATACACTTGCAAACGAAAGAGTGTTGGCTATCCTATCACTTAGTGCTGTTGCGTTTAGTTTTTGACCTGTATCAATTTGTGCATCTTTAATTTTAATTTTATCCATATCTGCATCTGCACCTGCTTTCACATCCTCATTTTTACTCTTTACCCCATCATCGATGACTATTTGAACACCAGCATATGATTTTTCACTTTCTCTGTATTCGCATCTTATGTTTCCAGGTACGTCCTTTTTCCTTCCAATCGCTTCCAGAATCTTTATACATGTAGTTATAGGATATTTTTCCAACTCACCCTCTGTTAGTGCTAGTGTTTTCTGTTTTTTTACATCTGAATCACCTCGATTAGTTTCGGTCTGTTCTTGGTCTGAAATGTTGTTGCTAGACTGGATCATTTTATGACCCAGCTTAATCGCTATAGCTATGTTTACATGTGTTTTTAGCTACAAAAAACCTTCATATAACATCATAAATAGCTTTTTTACAACTTCATGGGTATATTAGTTAAATGATTGCTTTACCTATCAGCATTCCCGCCAGTAGAAAGAGCACAACGATATACACGGCATCTAGAAATAAGCATGTTTGTTTAGAAGGTATGTAGGGCGTTGAGATAGGTAGGCTTATATGATAGAATGTTTATAAATAAATTAAACTTACCGATATGCCTGGAAGTGTCGCAGCTTGTACAGGTTATGTTGCCATCATCGTCTTTGCAGTACGTATTTGATAGATACGTGAAACACAGAGAATCGGTATTTTTTCTTGCTTTGTAATCAGTTTCAGAAACAACATTTGTCTGAGACGAAATAGTGCTGGTATTTATTACATCCATCTTCCTTTTTTAAACTGTATTAACACTATAACTTTTTTGTAAGGTTGGTGAAGGATGGCTATGTACTTCCACAAGTAATATAAATTGCGAGCACTTAATCAAACTATACACGTACTCGCCTCGCGTAAATATTCAGAAAATACCCACGCTTCAGACTATTTAAAAATATATTCTTATAGCCCTAGAACTATTCGTATAATTAGTATGCGTGTACTAGTTATATTGTTTATTTTCGAAGCAGTTGTGCTGAATGTTCATATTCATAATAATACTATATTCTTGAATTTGTTCATAATTTTAATTTACCAGTGTTATTTTTTATAAGGGTAGAGGGCGATGAAAATATAGATAACTCCTAGCTGCTAATGCTAGTTATAACACAAGACCACTATATTTATTTTGATTCTTCCTACATAATTTCATCTAGTTTAGCAGCTAGCATGGTCTGATATCCAGAAAAGAGTATGAGCAAAGCGTACTGTTTAACTTATTCAATTGTACTGTGCTGTGTTTTATGCATATATTAGGCTTAGCTCCCAGTGAAAGCTTGAGATCAACACCTGGACTCAAAATCAATTGTCATCCAGGGTAGTTTTACTAATTTTTGTTTCAAAACTTTGTTTCGAATTAATTTAAGCTACCATCGCCTATCACGCTGGTTCATACAGTAAAACAGAAATACAGTATATTTTTTTTAACCGATAAAAATTGCTGGAACGTGTACAAACAGAAAGTCATATTTTATTACTCCAAGAGTCAATGCGCCAAATTGTACTAAAAATTTCACGCGAAGGTGGGGAGGCGAATAAAAGTCGAATGGAAAAACCTACGCATTAAACTACCCCACTTACACGCATTAGCAATTTTAAACCACATCCAAGCATTATCGACTTTGAGGATAGGATGTTTTAATTACCACAACGTATTATTAGTAAATGGTATGATAGACACGAGGATTCTACAGCTATTCAAGCATAGATGTATACTTAAATAAAATAGTAAAGGGTGCCTAAGCTGAAGGCAAAGTAAATGAGCAAAGACCTTATACGACTAATTTGCATTATCTTATCAAGCACAGCGTTGTTATTAAACTATAATGTGATTTTTACTAGCCTTCCAAACTAACAAATGGATGAAAGATAAGAATTTAACATGAAAGAAACAAATTTATTCTTTACCCAAGCTATCTGCACATCAGAATATTAGGAATCTGTGTTCCTTGGCTAATCGCTTGAGTCGTATACACATAACCGACTTTTTTTATTACAAGATGTACTGTTAGCTTTGTGTTTTTTTATAAATAGACTTTAATGGAGCAGTAAAGGTGACCATATGTTGTTTATCTTTTGTTGGGCTCAGATAGCGTCTAGCGGTTTATGCATTGTAGTGATGTTATTACCACCTTAACTGTTTCCACTCTACTGAGTAAAGAAAACCTTTTACACAATGTACAGCAGCATGTAGTGCTCTACAATTATGACTATTACACGTTTGCAACTAATATTAGTAAAAATAATCAAGACATGGTACAAGCAGTGCACGGGACGGATCACTGAATGCCTCCCAGCTGAGCCATACCTGTGGTATAATTTTTTTTTTTTCAAAGACAGTTTAATTTTTTGCTCATACCCGCTTTAGGAATTAAAAATTATTTTTAAATAGCATACAAAACAAAAATATTTACATAACGTCATCAATTTTCGGCTTTCAATTTTTGTAAAAGCAAGTATATTCACAAAAGGTAAATAAAGGTGGTTTACTAGCCCAAAACAAACAATTAAAACAGTTATTTCAGAACTAGCTACTAAAAAACGATTACACATTAGCAGATCTCGAGCCCGCTAGCAAAGCAAACTATAAAAAAATGAGCTTACATAATTTTTCGCTGACAACGTTTTCACCCAGCGGCAAATTGGGACAAATAGAACATGCATTAACCGCTGTTGGTAATGGAACAGCAACAGTAGGAATTAAAGGTGTGTTTTTATATTGTTTTTATATAGTTTTATTTCTTTTTCTGAATGTATTTTTGTTAAAAAGGGAGAATATATAAACAGTTTATTATGATGAAATAGGGCTAGACAATGTAGTTATAGTAAGCGAGAAGAAGCCTGGAACCAGTTTGATAGATCTCAGCTCGATGAGCTCGATAGAAATGATATGTGGCAGTATAGGAATGAGTTATTCGGGGATGGGACCAGATTATCGCGTTTTGGTGGCAAGGGCACGGAAAATAGCCCAACAATATGTGATGGAGTATAAAGAAGATCCACCAGTGAATGTACTGGTAAAAAAGCTAGCCTCTGTAATGCAGGAATTTACACAAAGCGGAGGAGTTAGACCATTTGGCGTAAGTCTGCTAATAGCTGGTATTGATGAAGATGACCACGGGAATGCCCGACCATGTTTGTATCAGCTCGATCCAAGTGGCGCATATTTTCCATGGAAAGCAACGGCTATAGGAAAAAACATGGCATCATTGAAAAGTTTTTTGGAAAAAAGGTATGGAACGAATACGGAAGATCTTATGATTTTGGAGGATACAATCCATACAGCCATTTTGGCGTTAAAAGAGGGTTTTGAGGGTCAGTTGGACGAGAACTCCATTGAGATAGGTATAATAGGGGCTGACACGGTAACAAAAATGGTTACACCGACAGGTGAGGTGAAGACGACTAAGCCTCAATTTAAAAAGCTTGGCAAATCTGAAATCCGGGACTACTTGGCGAATATCTAAATCCTTTTATTGTTATATTACATTATTGGCTTTCAATATACTATCAAGGTTTGATTCATTAATAAAAACAAAAGTTTCTAAAGGAAATATCAATACACACGACTAACTATTCGCACCAAGAGTTGTTATCTAACACCTGGCGCTCCTGTAGAGCGCTAAAATCATTTTTTATACCAAATGCCGTTCTGATTTCTTCAACCGATTTTGATTTATACAGCGAGGCGATAGAAAAACAAGCCAGATTTACAAGCTGTTCTATATCCAAGTAATTCGCCGCCAAAAGCAAATCAAAAAGCGTGGCTTGGTCGAGAATTCTAGTAAAACTGAGATCCCACTCACAAAAGCTTATACCAGATTCTGCGCTTCCGATGCTGCTAGAGGTGTTGCCATTGACTATATGAGCTCCTGAATACTGAAACGTTGAAGAAGGCTGTATTTTGGGAACAATTGGTTCGCTGGTACATTTTCTGGCAGTCGCCGAGGATTGGTGGGAATTGTAGTGATGAGAGCAATACGCAATAACTTTGTTTAATATCGTGGCTGAAATGTTTGGAAGGGGAATCACCTCACACTCGTGCGATTCGGGGAGTTGTAAAATAACATCCTTGACTGTATTGGAAAATTTCTCCAGCATATTCCTGGGTGCGAGGACTATACATCCCTCTGAAGTTTGTAATTTTAAATTTATATGTGTCGGTTGTTCATTTATGTGCTCCATAGTATTTGTGCTGGGTGGAAAGGTAGTCTGGAGAGGTATATTGCAAGATTTCGCCGCTGATAATCGATGTTGGTGTTGCTTTTATATCAGTGTTAACTGGATTTATATTAAATGGCTCTGACCCTGCCGAAATGTGATGTGTGATTCGTTTTTTCTTTTTTTTTCGTTGCTACCCAAGTTTTGCTTGCAAACAAACAGTACCAGAAGTCGAACCAGGCTCCACTAGAGTTGTGTATCAAAAACTTGTAAAACAAAGTAGATAGACAGATAAGAATTGCAAGAGCGAGAAAATATGTAACCCCACAATATCTAGTTAGTGTGCGTTTAGGCATGGATATTTATGGAATTAATTTTTGTGTGAAAGCAAATGTTAAAATTTCCAAATGCTAAGATAAAATGCTAAAACGTGAAACAAAGCGGAGCAAATCATAAACTAGAATGAAAAGCGCGGAATAACATGATATATACTGATTGGTCTAGGCGCTTGAGGTCATTAGCGCAACAATAGCTGAACCAAGGATAGACGCATTTTGGACAAATTCAAATACAGCTTTAAATTTTACATTATTGTAAGAAAGTAAAGAATTTGTGGAAGCAGACAAAAATTGGCTAAATCCAGGAAGGTCGTAGGCGGAACCTTCCACGCCAACAACAACAATGTTTTGATTGGGATCATCAGAGAGGACAGTTGGCACAAGGCTTTCATGTTTGTTTCTAAACAACAAAACCCCAGCCACCATAGCAGCGCTTAGGCTTGCAGAGCGGATAGAGGTGAGTAAGCAAATGTATTTGATGATTAGTAAGTCCAATTGTGTAATATTTACGTGGTCTGGCAATTCAGGAGCTATAATATCAGCAACATCTTCCAAATCTTCAGAATCGTCGGCTACAATGACAGATATTAGGGCCGTATCAAAAGAATACTCCTCCCTGAAAAATCGCCTAAGGCTCATAAAATCATTCCCTTGATGGCTAAACAAAAGCTTATGGTCAATTAAATCCACTAAGATGACACGTACGACTTCACCAAGATAAAGCCCTGCAACCATTTTTTCCAAAACCTGCAAGCCAATAGGTGGTGATCTTCGATTGATGTCGTTATCATAGTTTGTATATGGCAACACCTCTCTTAAATTATCAAATGCTCCCCACTCAATGTTGATCGCCATCTCATCATCACTGGCACCACCACTGCTGTTACTGGAATCGTTACCACCAACCCGAGCCCCACTGTTCTTGTCAGGTGGTGTATATTTCGGTATGTCTTTTATTTTTTCCCAGTAGCTTGCGTTGTTTCCCGTTCCAAAAATCGTGCACATAGCCGTCCTACTATGGAAGTAAGTGCTCGCAACCATTGTGGCCACAGTGTCGTTTAAGAGTGCGACTATTTTTACTTTTACACCCCGCTTATCCATTTCACTTTGTGTGAGTTCCACCACATCCCGCTTTCCTTCGATATCTGGAACTGCGAATCCCTTACACCAAAGTCGTAATATACCTTTATCTATAGCAGTTTGATCTGTTGGAAAAGAAAACGTAAAACCGCATGGAATGCATACATCTTTCTCAATCTGGCCGATGGCTTTTGTCTCCATGAATTCCTCAACTTGCTCTGCTACCCATTCAAACAGTGTTGCCGTCTTTGCCTCATCTGTTATCTTGTACTTTTCCTGCTTTATTTCGTACTCATCTTTGAACTGTCCACCATCATGAGCGTTAAATTTTACGTGGCTAATTCTCAAATAAGTGCCACCTAAATCCATAGATAGACATTCTTTACCGACAACAGTTTTTGCGTGCGGTCTGCTAGTTACATAGCTCAAAAACATTGACAGCGCATCCTCTCTCCCATCATCACAGTTCCTTCCGGTATTTTCCTCCAACCCCCTCTGCATGCTTATGTGAAGTTTTTTGATGATCCTTTGTTGCATATCCAAATCAACCTGTAAGCCCTGTCTTATTTCCTCTATTTTTTCCAAGAGTCCCCTTCTCGGTCGGTGCTCGGCTATCTTGCTAAACACATTTCTCATGCTTTTTTTAAGGCCTAGTTTTTCGAATTTTTTGTTTTTTTTGCCTACATTCTGTTCAACGGGCTCGTAACCACTTTCTTTGAAATGCTCAGCGTTTTGTGTCATCTTATCCTTATCAAGGTATTATTTTTTATTATATTTCGACTCTAAACAGATTGTTGAGCTGCCTTTTAAAGCAGTTATTGGCGACGTTAATGTAAAAAACTACCTAGGCACACCTCTTTTCTTTTACATAATAAGGGGTAGGTAAAAATAAAGAATGCTGGCTGTGCTGATGGGCATGTGGATGAAAATAAAGATGGTATTGGAAACTACGCTCTCACTTTAAACTGGAATTTCAGTAAATGTATAGACTTTTCTACCTTGGGAATAATGGATACTCGTAATGGACCACTAATATCTCACATTAATCAAAACAGCTTTTGGCTGGGTTTTTTTTAGATGTGGAAAAACCCGGTTAATATTAGTAACAGAAACTCTAAAGTAGCTTGGTCCATTTGTCGATCAAATCTCTGATGGATTAGAAAAGCACAGTCCGAGAAAATGCAAATTAGCCTGCTGTGTTTCGGTTTTTATGTAATTAAAGATGGTCTTTTCGAAGACTAGAAGGAGGTGATGGGCGAAAACCGTAAAACAGCGGAGAATAAAAAAATGAGGGGGCGCAGAATAATAATGATTGAAATTTTCGCAAGTTCAAAAACTGGAGTTTGTGCGCAGAGTATTTTTGCTCAACTGGTTTTTTGATGCTAGACACAGAAAAGAGGAATATTTACTCGTAACGGCTATGGTGGGGGGAGGGGGGGGGGGAATGCACAACTATTTATTTTTTACTTTTGATAATTGGATGTAAATAGCCAACAGCCAGCGTTTCATTCTAACTTTTGAAACGGAATAAAGAAAATTCATTCAAAAACACTGGCCCTGGTCATCAGAAGTGATCAATTATTGTTTTCTTCCCAAAAAATATGAACATGCGGGTTGATGTGTATAAACATCGAGCATTTGGCTGGTATCACTTTTTTTACAGATGCATCAACGTAAGATTGATGTAATATTTATTGCTTTTTTTTGCTCTGCATGCTATTAGTTTCTCTAGAATTTCATATACATTCAGTATGAATAACTTGAAGTTGAGCATACGAGACTTTTTACACTTACTACTATTTTGGAGTACATGAAGGTTCAAAAAATTAATAAACAGGCACACTAGAAAGTTCGAAATGGGTGATAGTTAGTTATACTATAAATCAGACCCATGGTGTTATAGGAAATGAAAATTTACATTTTTAGCCAACTTTGCCCATTGAATAGCTTAGCAAATACGTTTATAACATGATGATTTTGAGAAATGAGACAATACAAATTATAAAGGCCAGTATAAAAACCTGGGTAAGATGGTATATAAATGTAATATGTTAAGTACTTTCAAATACAGATAGCACTTAAACTACATTTTCCCGCCGATCCCTTTTTGTGCAAAATAAAAAAACGCCTGTGTTATTTCCTGCACTATCCCGAAATATCCAAGACAGGAATCGAAAATGTTGCATATTTTTCCAGGTACTGGTAACTTCAATAATAACAAAACCACACTACGCTGTCTTGTGGAGGCTGTGATACTGCTATTAGCGAGCACAATAATTTTTACAAGTTGTAGCAGTAGCAAACCTGCGCTAGCACTATCTGCAATAGATGATGGTACACACGCAGCGGAGGCAGGAAGTGCTCAAATAAAATGCAATGGGTATACCGAACTCTGTGAATTAAGGTACAACCAAGTGTCATACCCATGTTCACACAATTCGTTTGCAGTTGGTGCTTATAATATCGGAGCTAACCAAGAGTGCTTAATATCAAGGCAGCTTCATGACGGAATCAGAGTATTGGCCTTAGACTTACACGCACCAGTGGGAACTATAAAAAAAAAGAGTTCCAACGGAAAGCTTGTTGTTATCAACACTGACGCTAATCCTAACGCCATTGAAAGCGATAGTGGTGATGGTGATGGTGATGGTGATGGTGATGGTGATGGTGATGGTGATGGTGATAATAGTCAAGACCTGGTAAATATCAAGTTATGCCATACCAGATGCACAATTCTGGATGCTGGCTATTTTACAGATACACTAGTTGCAATCCACCAATTTCTTGACACAAACCCAGGAGAAATAGTTACGATATTATTGGAAAACTTTGACAAGTTTGCATCCAGGCGGATATATAAGGACTTTGTGTACGCAAATCTGGAAAACCACATGTACTACATAAACGATACAAGAAACATTCTGACGCCGGATTCGAAATTTGCGTGGCCAAAGCTGCGTGAATTAATCGTGAGTAATAAAAGACTGCTTGTGTTTTCATCAGATATTGATAGTGACGAATTTGAAAAGTACCCTATGTGAGTTCCAACTAATTATTTATCAAACTCCGTATCTTCGGTGGTAGAAATAGCTGCTGAATAACAAAAGACAAAATTTAATAGGATAATTCCAATAGGCATTTTTGAGAGATACACCAGCTTTGAAGTGTTTGTGGGTCAAGAATTTACGTCGGAAACCTATGGTAATGGAAAAGGCTTGATTACACTAAACCATTTTGTATCAAGGCCGCTAAAAATCGGTGGTTTCCATCATGGAGGAATACCGACTAGAGAATCTGCAGCGCAAGTAAATTCTGAAGAAAACATTCAGAAACATGTAGCACTAATAAAACAAGCAACTAATAGTCCAGATTCCAATAACACTAACACTAGTACCAAGAGCAAGTATGGCGAGATGACGCATGCTCAACAAGTTAACTTTGTGTGTGTTGATTTTTACAACGTTGGGGATATATTTAAAACAGTTGCTAAGATAAATGGGGTAGCTTATCAACAGCAGACCAAACACAGGACAGGCAAACGACGAAAAAGACGTGCAGATATTGGCGGTGATGGTAATGTTGTTGACGGATGTCTAAATCGCGAGCTAAATAGCCCAGTTGCATATTATCATAGCGGATGTGCTGATATGCGAGCTCGACGTCAACCCCAAAGTGACCGTTGGTATCAGCGCCATATGTCTCGAAGATTAAATACTCACACAGGGGGTATCATAGATATATTGAACACGGCTATATCACCCTTATTTATTTTTTTTTCGCAATCACACATAAACAGTCCACTTGTATACACATACATGTATGTTGCTACTGTGTTCTATCTCCCATTGCTTGTGACAAATATATACAAGGTGGTTTATGAGATATGCGTAGCGGTTTTTGAACTTTATTAACTTGTTCTGGTTTCTTTTAGAGTCATTTAATGTAATGATAGTTTACCCGTTGGTTTATAGACTGTATTTTGTATGTAAATCAGAAAATTGATAGTTGGACTTAGCTTTGACTACAACAGGCCATAAGGTATCTCTTCACCACGTATTAATGTACCTGGGTAGATATAAACAACATTTATGGGCATCGAGAGTACCAAAAAAGTAAAATAATGTAAATTTCTAGTAATTCAAGTTAAACAATGTAAAGAGCTATGGGCTAAAAAATAAAGTAATTATTCAAACTCAATGCTATAAACTTGATGAACTAACCAAACAAACCACGAGTATAAGGGGTGGTTAGTTAGTTGGTTGAGTAGAAGCCGATGTAGATAACGACAAACCGGATAGATTGTTACATTCCAAATCAACTTGTTCTTGAAGTTGTCCAGCAGTAAGATTGTAGTTTTTGAGGAGCTTGGAAACTTTTACTGCAAAGCGATGGTCCCTACGGCGTATGTTTACAGCCTTTTTAAAAGTGAATTTATCCGTTCGTGGAAGGTCGCGTGTAAATGGCGAGCTTCCATCTTCCTGGTTGCTACTATCTTCAACTTTTTGAATCGAGGCCAAGATTTGATCCACAATTTTGCTATTTCCGGTTGTGTTCTGCTGTATTTGGGCTGCCGCCAACTTGCGTAGTGTTAATTTAAAACCAAGATCGGAGTCGGGCATGTCAGTTTTAAGAATTTCGATGACGGCTATCGGAGCACGATCATTATGACGAAATCCGATTTTGTGCATACGGGTGTAGCCCCCAGGTCGATCCGCAAAGCGTTTTCCGAGCTGGTCGAAGAGGATAGGCATTGTGGTAGTCGGCTCGAACATCCATTTTGAAACGAGGTGCCTTGTATGTGGGTTATCTTGTTTTGCAATTGTAATCATCTATTTTTTCATTATTCGTTTACACATTGATACTAAGATCAAGAGCGATCATTCGGAAAAAGCGATTTTACATTTTATACTGAATTACAACGACTAAAACCACAACCGTGCAGTAGTTCGAAAGCAAAAAAATGTGGGAGGGAGGGGGAATTTACTTACTCGTTCAACGTGACGTCGGACTTCTTTGGCTTTTGCGACTGTGGTTTCTATGCGGCCATGTTTGATCAATGAGGTGGTAAGATTGCGCAGTAATGCGCGACGATGATCCATCGAACTAGTAAAGGAAGGCATTTTGGTGATGAGGATTTTTTTTCTGTTCTAGTACAGCTCCTTGGACCACGTGAAAGTTTTGTTAAAATGTAGAATCTGTTTTTGATATCGTTTGTATCTGTGTTGTATTGTATTGTATTGAAATATAGGAACTGGAAAATCAACTTTGATGAGCAAAAGTGTCTCAGCTATAGGTTGAATTTCGTTGGTTAACTTCAGGCAGAAAAATCAAATCACAATCAAAAAAAAAAGATATGGATAAAATTTTTTTATTTGGTCGAAAAGCCCCAGAGCTCAGATTTGCGTGAACAGGAGCAAAGTTTGGTCACTGGATGAGTACAGGAATAACTACACATACCTTTTATTGCGGGATATAGTGGTATTGAAAGTGTGAACTTTTATCCAAGAGAAAGAGTAAGAAGGGGTTGTCAAACCAAGTAAAACGATAAAAAAAGAGAAAACGAGTAATATGCAAAATGGTTGCATCCAACAAAATAGGGATGTAAGGCTCTGTAGTATACTCCGGTTTTTTTACTTTTGCCATATCGTTAATGGTAAAATCCCATTATTTAGGTATGAAGGTAAAATATGGTCAAGTTTATATAAACTTGAGGAAAAGAAAATCTATAATGAATAGCTAAGTAAGCAAGAATCTCTGAGCTTTTGAAAAGGCCATCATAAATCCATTTACCACAAAAAAAAGTAAGAAAGGAAAAAAAATTTTGAAGAGGTGGATTAACGAGCAATTGGGAAATCGAAGTGATTGTTGAGGACAATTGGAATTTGATTGTTGAATGTAGGCAAACTCCAATGGAAAACAGGATTTAGCATTTACAGATTATAGGGGCATGATGGTTGTTAGCAATAAAGGCAATGAAATAGCTATATTAATCTAGGAAATGAAGTTTTTGAAAAAAAAGTAACAAGAAGAGGCATAAAAGTCAGAATGTTTATCTAGTTGGATAATACAAGATATTGGCAAATAGTACTAAAAAATGATAAAAAACAATAGCAACATATTTTCAAGCAAAAAAGGTACGACCAGGTTGCATCGGAGAGTGGTTGGATGGATCAGAGTTGAGGGTAAGGCGTGGATGATGACGCTACTATGGATCGGGCTGTTGGTTGGAATCAAAGTGGCAGCAATCGAGATATATGCAAAGGAGAAAGTGTGGGAAGGGGAGCGAAGCCAGCATGGAAAGTGGTTTGTATTTGGACAAGGAACGGCAATGATAATACAAGTATTTGTGGCAATGCTGATTTTCCTGGAGTGCAAACTAACACTAAGCAAACTATGTACAATGAAGAACAGTATTGGAAAATGGTTAAAGGAGTACGTGGTGGGAAATGATGGTGGCAAAAAGCTACGCAGAAAGATGATGTGGACGGTGGTGGTGGTTGGGGCAGTGCATATTGTGGCGCAATACGTGGTACTATATCAGAAAGCAGAAAAAAATGGTAAACAGTTTATGGAAATGCTGATGAAAAATGGGGCATCGGTGACGGGGCATATTATGGCGTTGATGATGGTTTTAGTAGGGGTAGTGATGTGGTGGTTGCGTAAAACAGGCAATTATAGGATAATTGGTTACGTAGACAAAATAAAGTATATAGTGATTGGGATTATGTTGGTTCATGGGTCGTTTTGCATGTACAAGACTGATACACCGCCGTATTGCAGAAGAAGTGGATCAACATGGAAGTACATTTTGGGCCCCGCAGTCATATATTTACTGGAGAGAATAATGCGGCAGATACAGTCAGTACGAAAGGTGCGGATCAGCAAGGTTGTACTTCACCCAAACAGAGTTGTAGAGATACAAATGAAGGCAAAAAAGAAACACGTTGCAGGGCAATACGTATTGGTCAACTGTCCGGAAGTATCAGTAAATGAGTGGCATCCATTCACATTGACATCGGCACCAGAGGAGGAGGTCATGACAATACACATGCGTGCGGTAGGCAGATGGACAGGTAGGTTATGTCGACTGGTGGGAGCTGGGGTGAACATGGTCGATGATAATGAGAAGATGAAGATTAAATTGAGTAGGTTCAGACTTCCGGGGCTAGTTGTTGATGGGCCATTTGGAGCTGGTGTGGTAGATCAAGCAGATATGACTAAATACGATGTGGCGTTGTTGGTGGCTGAGGATAGCGGAGCGGTGCCTCTCATATCCGTAATCAAATCGCTATGGCTGCAGTACACGCGACCAGGATACTCCCAAAGATTAAGACGAGTATATTTTGTGTGGACAAAGACACAGGGTAGGTCTAGTGGATTTGAGTGGATCACACACCAATTGCAAGAGATTGAGGAAGAAATGACAAAACTTAAAACTAACACGAGCAATCCATTTATAAGTATTCAAATATATTTGACGCAAGAAAATTTAAGCCCACTGCAAATAAGACAAGTCGTCCTGAATGAGCATGATCACGAGCATGATCATATTATGGATGATACAGCAACGGCAACAGAAATGGATGCTGAAACAGAAACCATCACCGGCTTCACCTGTAGCTGCCCAACATACTATGGCCGCCCGAACTTTGCAAAAATATTACCTAATCTAGCGTGTGTACACCCGGGTGCATCTATTGGTGTTTTTTTCTGCGGCTCATCAAACCTCTCCACACCTCTATACAAATTTGTGCGTTCACATAACAAAACATATGCCTCGGCTGCCGCATTTGGAGTAGACTTTGGATTTCCACCTTCGTTCTTTGACCTGAAATGCTACCCCTATCCCTCGTATTAGAGTTGATCGCGTTTTCTACTGGTACGCATATAGCTTCGCAGCACCCATTCGGTTTGAGAATCTGGATTATCGATCGTTCCCAGTTTGATCTCATAGGGCCGCATTTCAAATCGTGGTCCAACCTCTGCTAACTCGACACTTTTATGACTTGTTTTTACATATACATGATGCCTAGCAGTACACATTTATATGGTTAATTATATTGATTTATTTACACAATGTGTTAATTAAAGAGTTTAGAAAAAACTTGCTCACTTACCGAAATGAGATAAAATCACTTTGATTGGCAAACGTCATGACGCGCTTTGAGTCCTCCTTTGGAACAGGAAATAGATGTTTCAGTACCTTTTCGATCCGTTTGCCCAGCTTGCTGCTAAACTTATCCATAATTAAATGTGGATACGCCTCTGACATGTTTCCCACGTTTTTGATATCATGTCTCAGAACCACGTTGTACAATGTGAAAAATACTGTTGGTCCGTACGGCAAGTGGCTGACAATTAGTCCGTCAGGTTCGCCGCGATGCTCGTGGATGATTACAAGATCAGTTACTTCATTTGTTCGGCATGTCTCTACTAGATCTTTAATTACGTAGTTTCCTCTATTAATTCGTTGTGAATTCGGAACGATTAACCTCATTTCCTTGGCAAATTGCTGAAGACGTGAGCTTGGATCTCGTGATGTTGTAATCACAACTTTCGGATCATATACACCCGCCTTTAGATATTCATCATCAATATCGTTCACATCGTGCTGCACACGATCAAGTGCTAAGTTTTTAATAACATCTCGTGCCTCTTTTAGTTCCTGATTTGACATGAGCGACTTTGGTTTACCCTCCTCCAGAATCTGTCCCACCTGCTCACGCTTTTTTTGAGCATCTTTGGTCGCCTGTTGCTCCTGTACGCTTTTCTTGTACAAATACTCACGTCTTAATCTATTCTGTCGCTTCAGCATTTTTATTCAAGGACTACTTTTTACAATTTCTAACTACTAGTTTCTAGCTCTTTTCTTATTGTTGTCCATTTATTTCACCTTTACTGAAAAAAAAATTTTTTTTTCTGTGTGTTTTAATTGTAGTTGCCAATTACATTCAGATATTTTACATCAAAACCTAATAAAAAGAAAAGCAGAGGTAGGAAATCCAGCCAAACAGGTACCAGACCGAGACAGATCAATAAAAAAAATTTTTTCGCCATAAAGTCACATGACTATCTTTTTTTTTTGTCCTGTTGGTTTAGATTAGTTGTTAAAACAGGAATAAAATCAATAAAAGTTGAAGGTTTGGTCCTAATTTCTGTAATTATGGTAACATTGCAGAACCTAGTAAATGTCTTCTAATACAATAGCACTCTCCTTATAGTAATAGTAATTATAATGTGTGTATAGGACGTTTAGTGTTCGACTCGAATGCTAGACATAAGAAGCTTTGGACCTTGTCCATCAATAGCTGAACAATAATCAATAGTAACTACTCATCTTTATGCTGATGACAATTTTTTAGAAAAGAGATAGCTAGATAATATAATGGTAATTTCAGAAATAAACCACCGCAACTTTATATTACCCAAGAACGGCAAATGGGTTGCTTTTTCTTATCCAAACTGCCTCATTTGATGTCTACACTCTGCCATTTTTCTGTGCCATAACCTGATGGGCAATAAATCGAGGAGATTATAGTTGAATTTCCAAGATTTATTGCATTTTGTTTTATTTTGGACTCTCAACCCAACCAGTACAGAAAATTATACTGATATTGAACTATTTAATCGGCTAATTGCAAGAGAGAGTGTAAGTAGCAAGCATCTGTTAGTTTATAGGAGAGTTCCGGATAATGGAGGAAGAAGAAGAAGAGGAGGAGGAGGAGATCTATTTTTGTATTCATCGACTCCATACTCTGTATACTCGATATACCTTTATCTGGAAGAGCCGATAGTGGTAAAAAGAAAATATTTGTGGGAATAAGCATATGTAATTATCTAGCGTTACAAACATACACACTCATGCACAATAAGTTACCTTCACATACTCAAGTCTGTGTTCATACTCAAAATTCAAAGTCTAAATCTCTATGAAATCTTTTGAGTATAAATATTGTCAAAACTATATCATGCTATGAACTTGTGAATAAAATGACCACATATTATACACCCATAATTATATAATATCTAATAATAAAGGTGAGTCAGTGTTAACGGATGTACCACATCACAAATGCTGCCATTATACACGAAAAGAATCCTCCCTCCAATTTCAATCACAGTTCTATTGTCGAGCCGATAGTATTTTTGTTTTTTATTTGCGTTTTCTTGGCTATATACCTCGCAATTAACAAGGGCGATTCTCAGTATTACCGCATCACTGTGAATGTAATATTTTTGCGGGTAGTTGTTTGGATATAAGCCCACTTTGCTAAAAAAAATAAAAATTAGCTTGTATTAAATTCCATGTGATAAATTTTCTCTAGGAACTTTGACTTTCTTCACCTAACCTAATTGCAAAAGCATGTGTTGTAAACATTTCCTAAATCAGAACGAAACCTAAATGGGGAAATTTCAAATAAACTATTGGAAAAATTAAGCTACCCGTTTTTATGACACATAAAATATAGTGGTACCATGGTATTTTCGTTGCATAATTAGGTTTCACTGCAGGTTCTTGCTGAGTGCTTACCCCTGATATATAATTCATAGGCTGATCTGATTTTTGGACTGACCTTGGTTTGTTCTTTTGGTTTAAGTAGTTAGAATTTAGCGCAGTTATTGATTCTTGAGAGGGGGGGAAGCGTAAGAAAAGCACCAACATAAATTTCATCCGGCACCGAAGACCAGTAGGAATCAAAAGCACAGCTCATTTAAATATTTCTTGTTCAGGCCATCACCTGGTTTGACCTGATTGATACTTTGGGTATTACAAATATGTTGTGCTGTAGCGTAGGGTCTACATGTGCTTTGTTGTGGTGGACTAACATATATGTAACTATTATTATATACGTTTACGTAAGCAGCATGTGAAAAAAAAGCTATATGATATCTTCTTCAAATAGATTGTAACCTAGGTTCATTATTTGCTCATTTCACTGCTATTGTGTGTTATTTTTTCCAACGGCTTAAAATATCCAGACTTTCTATTCACTATCTAGTATTTGTTTTACATACTTCTTAGCAACTTCCAGTCACGTAGTCACATGCATACATATATAAAATAAACTCATACACAGTGCTTCTATTTTCCTTTTTAATCTGGAAATCAGCAAAATGACTAGTTAAAAAACATCAGTGGATAAAATGCGTGCACTGTAAACTGCTTCCAATAAGCCTTTACTTTTTTTTATTTATGTACGGAATGTTTTCGCTAAACGTAAATCATCGAATAGTTTTATAGCTGATGTTACAGATAAATTAACTTTTATAATGAATTAGATAATAGTGATAGGTTATTACGTATTTTAGTACTTAAAGTAATACTTTACCAATCATTACAAATAAGTTGAAGCTGAAAAAGCAGCTGGATCATGCGAGTACCAAAGCGTTAACATATTTTACAACCAATGAAAACCTCTTTTGAAAAGTATTAGTGCTGGCCTTTTTTTTAGTTTTTAAATAGTCTTCCAATATTTGTATTTTTTTTGCACGATGGTTATTTGCTTATTAATTTTTTTGATTTGTGCTTTGTGCAAAAAAAATTTTCTGCGAAGTTGGTCAAGCCAGATAAAAGCGGACCTTACAAATTGCTCGTACGCCAATCGTTGAGTTTGAATAATTCTTATTGGCTTGGTTAAACCTTCCTCAAGCCTGGTCAAGCTGAAATTGAATGCGTTCTTTTTGGCTTTTCTAGCTTTTGTTTAATAATAAAGCCACCATCGCTACCAATCCATTTATTTTATTTAATAATATTATAATTTGTTATTCGAATTAAAGTTCTCAAAATAACTAAAAATTGTTCATTAGTAATTTTTTTTAGAGATCTGGTGCTTTTGTTCGAGCGAAAAATACATGAATCTACAAAAGTTTGCCAACCTTACTTAATACCAATTCCAAATAAACACAGTGCTAACTATTACCTAAGGTCTTGGTTCTGGTGATTCTGGACATACCCATTATTACTTAACAATTATGGCCAAACACATACTCAAATATTTTTCTCGAACATACGTTTTGAGAGATGTTATACCAATGGTTTTTTCGAGTTCTAAACTTTTTCGAAACATGTTGGCATCAGTAGAAAAATAGAAGAGTAGAAAAATAGAAGAGCAGAAAAACAACCGGAATGCTCAATATATCCGTGAAGGGTAGTACTACTTTTATTTTTCTGACCTTTTTTTCATGCTCAAACAATATAAATAGTACGGCTTTTCCTCATGCCCTTGTACACCCAAAAAATATCCAAGCATCTTTCAGCTAATATAAATTCATTATATCCTACCTAAGGAGGAAAAGAAAGCAGTTTTTAGAGAAAGAAAGAGATTAAATTATACAGATCAAGAAAAATGTCTGATGCAGGTTTAGAAAAGAACGGTTCTGCCAGTCATGAGCCTTTGGGAAATGGCAACAAGCCACCAAGAGCCTTCCCTCTTTACGGACTGAGGTACGCAATGAGAGAATATTTGGCTGAGTTTTTTGGAACAGCACTTCTTTTATTCTTTGGTAACACTGTAGTTGCCACTGTTACCTTTAATGAAACCTTTGCACCCGCCAAATGGGTAATCATCACTTTTGGGTGGGGATTCGGCTTGGCTATGGCCTTATATATCTCAATGGGTGTTTCTGGTGGTCATCTGAATCCGGCAGTCACTATCGCCAACGCCGTCTATGGCCACTTCTCATGGATCAAGGTCCCGGGCTTTATTTTTTGTCAGGTTTTGGGTGCCTTTTTTGGTGCCGCACTCACATATGGTGTATTTAGACCACAATTCCACACATTCGCTCCAGATGGTAAGTTACATGTAGGTGGTGATTATGGCACAGGTGGAATTTTTTGCACATACCCCAACCCAAAAAACTCAACCTGGGATAACTTTTATACTGAATGTTTGCTCACTGGTATCCTGATGTTTGTCATTCGATCTATGTTTGAGCCCAAATTGACTCCCGTGAACGGATACGCACCTATTGCTGTCGGTCTGTTGGTATTTACTATTGGTCTCTGTGTTGGTACCACCACTGGGTATGCCATCAACCCAGCCCGTGACTTTGGACCAAGAGTCTTCACTGCAATTGCTGGATGGGGAAGCGAACCATTCACTGCTTCAAACCATTATTTCTGGAATCCAATTGTTGCTCCAATCGTTGGTGCAATTGTTGGTTTTGGCCTCTATGAGCTCGTTATCATCCCAAACGAGGACTAAGATAACCACCTCCTCGGCCTTTCCCTAGAAAATTTAAAAAAATCCGGCGTAAGGTGGTATACCTTTCTGCTCACTTCATCATTTTACCATGTCTCGATGTATCGACGAATCTAAGCTATTCTGTTACAAGCTCATTCTGAAAACCCGCCTTTGCCAGGATTTTACTTTAAAATATTCTACATTTGATAAACTAATACAGATTTAATTTAATTATACCATGTAATTTTTTTCCCCAAGCCCTAAATGTATTTGGTACTACATCTTTTATATCTGTGCTAAGTGGTGTTATTTTATTATTATGACATTCGAGTCAATTGACCCCCTTTATTGTATAACAGTTAATACCATGATGGAAAATCCTACAAACAATTAAAAAAAATTAAAAATTATCGTTATTTTGTGCATATGCACAGGAGTATCAGCTATACGCACCAACCCGGCTACTGCTATTCTGTTGTAAAAAAATAAAAAGGTAGTATTTTGTTGCATGAACGTTTTGATGGTAATCCCAACATTAGTTAAGGATGCCACATGTGATGAAAGCATTTTTACTACCTCTATATTGGGACATTTTGTTTGGCTGTCTAGTGTAAGACACATACTAAAAAGAGATGTATGGGATGGTTTTTAGAGCCAATTGTTTACAATGAGCATGTTTTTTGGGTGGTAATTTGTCCACGCTTTTTCACAAACTCAACTTTCTTGATGCTTCAGCGGTTTATTATGCAAATGAGTAAAAAAAAATCTTTGCCTGATATCAAGAGAAGTCGAAATGGAACTAATGTGTTCGTTTTTCCTAGTATTAATGATTATTAAATCAACGGGTGGAAAAATAACATTAAAAGGGCGAAATGGAATGTTAATTTATAGGGGAAATAGAAAAAGGTAGTACAAGCAACTTCAAAGTTCACTATGAAATTAGTGTGAATATGGATGTTGTCATCTCCATGTATTTGCTGCTAAAAGTCGACACTTAATAGATCGGTCAACTTAATGTAAATCCCATTAAGTTCGGAGTAATTTTAGTGCTCATTCAGTGTTAGCAAATTAAAAAATAAATAGGAAAAATCAAACTGAAACTATTACAACAAAGCTTATGCTTTTCATTGGCCTATTATGGGCATCAATGAAATTTATATAGGCTAGGAAACATTTCGCACAGTTTAGTAAATTCGGATCGCTTAAAAATGCTACCCATAGTAAAGCTATTTGGTTGCAATTATTAATGTTAAGGCTTACTTCCCGTCTTTTACCAATTGAATGCTATTCGGCAACCTTAAACCCAACAAAGCTGTAAGCTATAAGGTAAGCTAGAGCCTGTTTTGGACATTACTGAATTTTATTAAGCCTATACATGGCGATAAATTTATTTTTTTGGGTGATTTTCAGTTTAACGCCTTTATGTATTCGTCGATCCGTTGCCTCCAATGTAAAAAAATATAATGTAAAAAATATACAATATTTTCGAATTAAAGCAAAACACTACAGGTATTTGATGGTATTTGGTGGTATGGTAATATAGTAAGAAAACTGGTATAAATACAATATTGAAAAGGACCACAACTCAACATATCTACATAAATAAATTCGTCATTTTTTTTTTCAACAAACATCAATGTTATTATATAAATAAACGGTTCAACATATTTGGTGAGCAGGAGTACAGGAGTATTCGGGCTTTGGAAACAGGGTAGCAACGGCACAGAAGCATAATACACATAATAGACATAATTATATAAGCACAGACAACCGCACACATATAAAAATAAGAGCGAATACTTCACAACAGAACTTAGCAAGATGTCGCTAACATTCAAGTACGTTGTGAGCTTATTATTTTTATTTCAAACACCATGTCTTTCAACAAATTTGGCAAGAGCCGTAGCGAGGGACTTCAAGGCTGTTGGAAGAATTATAAATGGAGAAACTGTATCTATTCAGTCTTTTCCTTTTATTGTAAGTATAAGCATCGCATCTGCTAGCGAAAAAAGATGGTGTACAGGTTCACTAATCTCAGACTCGGTAGTGGTTACAGCGGGTCATTGTCTTAACAGCAATGATGCTGCTGTCAGCCCTAGTCAAGTTTCTGTTTCGGCCGGAAGTGTGTACAACTATCTAATGAACTCTAACAGATACAACGCAAGCAATGTGTATATCCACCCAGAATATAGTTCTAAAGACCAACTTTTAAATGATATTGGGCTAATTGCGCTAGTATCCCCCGTTCCATCCACAGTCGCAACGCCTGTGAGTATATATAGTGGGAAAATACCTGATGGTGTAGTGTTTTCTACTGCCGGATGGGGTGTTACTTCACTCGATGCGAATGCTACCATTTCCAATGTTCTACTACAAATACCTCTTTCTTCGTCTTCGTCCAGCACATGTAAGATCGTAAATCCAAAATGGACAAACAACGACGGTGCAACTATATGCTCGATTGTTGTAAACAGCCAGGATTCGTGTAGCGGTGATTCTGGAGGTCCTTTGATGTTGACCAGCAATACAAGCACGTCTATCGCTGGATTAACAAGCTATGGGTACGCTCCAGGTGTCAGCACGGATGTTGGAAGGTGTGGTATAAATGGTGGAGCTGGAATATATACACACATTTACTACTACATGGATTGGATTACATCAATTGTTAACATATATAAAAAAACTGATACAACTTCTGAATTGGGACATCCGGATAATTCAACCTCTGCAGCATCTGTATCAACCAATGATTCAACCTTTTCGTTGGCCTTGGGAACAACTACCCAAGGCCAACAGGCATCCACTTCGACAGAAATAAAATCCACGCCGAATGCTACACAGACTCAATCGCAACTAAACGCATTTTCGGAGCATCCTTCAGACAAAATAGATTCGCTAGCAAGTTCCGATAGTGTATACTCGTCTGCTTTTGCCCCTGGAACGCGTTATTTATATACAAACTTACTCATACATACTATCATTCAAGTTTTTATCTGGATATTTCTTGTTTAGATTGAAACCACCAGCCACTGTTTTGTATTTATGCTTATACAAAGCAGTAGTAGCTGACCTCCCACCCCCCCCTCCTATCTTAACTTCTACCTCAGTGCTAACTATCTTCTCTCTAGATTATTTTATGGTTGGACATTAAGATAAACTGCGATTTTAGAATTGGTATTAGCAAGAGATATAGACGCCTCTGTATAACTCTATATAAAAATGAAGAAACTAGTATCATTAACCCAGCTTGGTTTCATTTTATTAATGACTAAATTTAGTTTATTTGGTGTAATAAAAACCTCCCAGAAACCTATCTATCAAACTGGATTGACCATATTTCCCCGTAGACGTCGCTGAGGTATCCACGTTTCACGGGCGTTATTTCATGGAGAATGGGGCCACATCAAAAATATCTTTTAATCTAAGATAATAAAGATGTTTTTGTTTTTGTTTTTGTTTTAAGCACATGGTTGTAACCTAACTAGAGTAGAAGGTGAAAGGCAAAACTACAGCATGTAAAAGATATTTCGTATATTCAAAGCCAGCATAAGCCGCAACCTAGTTGACACACTATTGCTACACCTCCACCACCTATAAAGCACAAAAAAGAACTCATTAAATGAGAACAAACCCATGTCGGGAACTTGTGCCAGTTAAACTTGAATTTAGAGTAAAGCGAAAGCGCCAAAAAATCTAATTATTGGCTTAGCACATCATTTCTATAAAGCTGGTAATTTATAAAATATTTTTTGAGGGTCTAGCCTCTTGAAGGCTATATCCGTAATTTTTGTAATGCTATTTTGAGTATATTAAGCTGTGGAGAAATCATTCCAGAAAGGCAAATCAAAAATTTAACATTCAAAGCCAGCCCTTTTCTTTTGTCATGGTGAGCTTAGAAGCTAAATAGTGCATTCATGAAAGTTTACTCGTATTTTTGTAGTCATTACTGAAATGTTTTAGAACTTATTAGCTCGATGTATACTTTTTGATCTTCGTTTATACACAATTGAACATAAAAAACAGCAATTTAAAGTAGTAGTATTCTATAGAGTTTTGGATATTGCTAATCGTCTCGACATCCTTTTATGAGCGCAAGTAAACTCAACCTGAGAGCAAGTTGTTAGTTCTAGAATATTAAAGGCTAGAGAACAGTACCAATTAGCCACCCTACAAGTTACATCCTTTTAACTTTGATAGTCATTATGATCAGCACTATACCAGCTAGAAGGACCAAAGCAAACATAAATGTTTCACACTTGAGCTCTACATGTGTGTTTACATAGGTACATATACTTATTTTGGTACTCAGTATTGTATACTTGTTGTATACAATACCTACAATCCCCGAAAGCGAAAAAAAACGTATATAAATGATCAATTTCAAGAGTTTGTAAAAAAAAAAGAACAAAGCCACCTCAATATAACCGCAAAACAAAGCAAAATAAAGCAAAACAAAATTCAATACGCCATGATTAAATTAGCAGTATTTGGTACTTTGGTGCTAGGCTCAACCCTGGCTAATGTAAACGGAAACCATGAAATCCAACAAGCTAGTGAAGGTACCGCTGCTAGCTCAAACTTTAATGACCTGCACCAGTGTGGATGTGGAAGAAAAAGAAGATTAACTGTTAACTTTTTCCGGACAGGATGCTTTACCCATTTTATGGGCTCCATGAAGATTAGACCAAACAAGTGCTACGCGTATGCAAATTTCAGATCTGTAAGACTAAGTGGTAACTTTGGAAGAAACCCTGTCATCATGGTTTGTACTCAAGCTGACTGCACGGGTAAATGTAGAGTTGTCCACAAACATTCAGTAAATGAGCTCAAAATTCTTTATGCACAACTAGGAAAAGTTCCAAACTCAATAATGTGGGTCACCCCATATGTTTAAGCTCTTATCTATTCTGGGTTAACTAAATATTTTATACCACTCTAATAGAAACTATATAGCATTTTTATGATTTAGAGCATACAGTAATTTGCAATACTTCCATAGACATTTTTAACTTTGGTTAACCCAAAGCGGTAAATTGACAAATAAACATCTTGCAAGCCAGGATCTTTCACAAACATAACCAAAATTTGATAAAGCTGCATCAAGACAAGGTAGTGTGGGTATATTTATATTATTTTACAACAAAATTATATAGCAAAGCAAGTATAAAGTGTGTATTATAGAACAAATTTGGATATTAGATTTTCAGTTGATTCAATCACAGTTTCATCAAGCTTGGTGTGAATAAATTTGCTGCCTACTTTTGCTAAGAGCAACACCTCAGATAGTTTATCAACCTTCATCTTTGATTCCATCTACAAAGTGGGTAATATATATTGTTTAATAAAAAAGATCCTGAAGTATCCTGAAGTATAACGCAAAAAGATTTTTTGTTACCTGTAGTAGAGCAATTTTTTCTGTTCTTGGCAAAACAGCTACAGTAAGATTAGGAGAATCGAATGAACTTTCCTCAATATAATTAAGATCAAGTACAGGCGTTCCATTTATACACCCAGCAGTCGTTGCACAAACGTAGTCGTAAATAGGAATTCCTGCGTCTATTATTGCAATGGTCGTGGCATTTATACAGGCTGCAAGTGTACTGCCATCATGCTGCAGCAAATGAATGTAGACATCTATTTGGCTGCGCATGAAATTGGCGCTGATTATAACAGGAAGGAATGTTTGCTTTATAAAATTCGCCAACTCCAACGATCGCCTATTTTGTGTTAAACACACCACCAAGGATTTATAAATAAGTGTATTTGGGTCCGATGAAAAGTTTCACACATTGGAATTTCAAATTAACAAAAAAAAAAAACAAACTTACTTGTCCATCTTTCCCCTCTTTCTTCGCTCTCCAGTACTAAATGGCAGCATATTTATCTCCACGTTCAAAGTAACTTGATTCAGATTCGAAGTGGTTCTTAGTTTTGGCTATGAACAACAATTCAGGATTTTAACCATTTTATTACATCTCAATCAGTAAAAAGAATAAGATAAGCAAGTGACTAGGTATTACCTCATGGGGCCCAAAGACACCTACTAAGACCTTTGTGTTTCCTTGCTCGTAGTACGCAGAGCCATCAGTGGAATGTAGGACGTTCGTTTTACAAGTGATTTTTCGTAATTCGTTTGCTCTCCGACCGTCAATACGGAGACCTAAACATTATTGGAAAAAAAAAATCGAATTTACAATAAGATTAAAATATTTACCCACAAATATACTATGTTTTATTTCTCCTAAAAAATGGGTTTACCCTCAGGATTCAAGAGTTCGAGTTTAGACTATAATCATAATTAGAGGAAAGCAGATGTTAGTGGTGATAGAAATGAAAGATAATCGATGTGATTTTACCATTTTCTAAGCGGATTACTGTGAGTGTGTGTGTTTCCTCTTTACAAAGGAAGCAAGCTATGAAAAGTATTACACTGATTTTAGGTTTATACTATATATTCTCGAGTTTAATGGTAGTTAGTGATTATTTCTACTTCAGTAAAAAAAATTTTCTGTCTTCTGGTTCGATTGGTTGATTATGAGGCCAATTTAAAATTTTCTGCCAAAAGTACCAAAAACTTCAGAGTTACCACAAAATAGCCATAAACTGATTTAATAAAAAAAATGATGAATCGCATTAGCGCACCTGGAAAATAAATGTACTATGAAGCCAAAAAAATACTAATGAAAATAGTAAAAGTTACCTAAACGTAATAAGGTTATTATTTTCTGTCCACCTTACAGCAAAAGCTTTGAGCGAGAAAAGTTTATTAAAATGTATTTTATTAGTAAAATTGACGCTTTTTTCTCTAAAAAAAAATGCATGTAACAAAAAACGGCAATTAAAGGAAGCTTATTTCCTGAAAAACAATGAAACCGATTTAATTGCAACGCTGGCCAGGAGAACTCCACCAGCCATTGTTAGAAGCTTCTTATATGCTGGTGGTTGGGCTTTGTCAATATAATATCTGCTGAAACTATCGTTCTGGATCCATAGCAGCTTGGTGAAAGCCAGACATGCCTTGAACTTCTGCTCTTCTGTTAAACCGGAGTCTGGGCCTGCACTGTTGATGATTTCCATCAAAGCAGCGTTGACATATCCCAGAAGGGCGTTGCAGTGGATGTAGTCTACGTTGATTTTTGACTTTTTATCAGGAGTATCAGTGTGGATCTTTCCTACCCAGTCTATGTACATGACGAATTCTTTATTTATTTCAAAATTGATGATCTTTCCGACGTATTTGGCAAGCATATTCTTTCTAAAGCGGATGATTTCGTCGTCAACCTTAAGTTCCTCCAGCGAGTCTGCCAACTTTCCAGAAAATCCGTCATGTCTGACAACAAAATATTTTTTGGTTGTATCAAATTGGAAGAGCTTGCTGTAGACCGCATCAGTAATAGGTTTTGCCAGTGGTGCCAAAAATGATGAAACGGCCAAGATTGCCTTGCGGTCATCTTCAGTGAACCCTATGTGCTCTGCGACATATCCAAATCTGTATACCAGATCGGTTTCCAAAAGCTTTTCATCAATGTGCTTCATCTCTATTAACTAGTTCTGGTCTATTTGACTTTGAAAAAATCAGATCTTTTGTTGAATATTGTTAAGCAAAAACGAGAATAGGAAATCTTCTTGCTTTATATTCCGTCAAAAAGCCTATCTTTAACTCTCCATATGTAGAGCTCAAGTGTGAAACAATCAGTTGTTGCTTGGAGTGTCACGCTAGAAGTATAATAAGTTTAACTATGTACCTTATCTTATCAAATATGCTTTTTTGATTAGTAATGATATATGGGCTGATTTTCTCATTACTTCTAGATCACAACCATCATCTACTGGCTAAAAACTAGGACCTCAATTTATCCGCAACAATTTTCATTAAATGGTCCTTAAACATATTTTTAACTTTAACTTGATGGTTTCAAAAAAAAGCTGTGATTATATTGGGTTTGTCGGGTTTTCTTTTAAAGACGAGAATTGACAAACATGGTAAAATCCATCCATATTAGGTTTTCTAGATTTGATTTAGAAAAAAAGGAAATGTTTGCACTAAAACATGTCACATTACCATGCCGAAATTTATTTCTTATAATAAATGTGCTAATTATAAAAGAAAAAGCTGGCCACTGTTTATTTAATATGCA
>LSSK01000152.1:4019-22910 GCA_001969505.1 Zancudomyces culisetae | reverse complement strand
CCTGTATGTGTAGCTTGTTATTCCAATATTTATTGAATATAACACCCAAGTATTTATATTCATCTACTTCTGGTACTTTTGCACTTCCCAAAAAGTATTCTGGAATCGTAATTTCAATATTATTGTTGTTTTCGTCACTTGTTCTATTCACTGCTTCAACTGTCATAATCGCACTCTTGCTAGCATTCACCTTCATGTCCCACTTCTGACACCATTGCTGCATTGTGTTAAGTGCTTCTTGCATCTGTTCTGGAGTGTCTGACAATAAAACTGTATCGTCTGCAAATAGTAGTCCCGGAATTTTTTTTTGAATTCCTGGTACTTCTATTCCCTCCATTCCTTCAAATATATCATTAATAAAAATATCAAACAGCATTGGTGAGGCTGGGCATCCTTGGCGGACACCTCTTTCGAAGTCCATCGCCTCCGATAATGTATTTCCTACCCTTACTTTTATTTTAGCGTTAGCGTATAATTCTTTAATTACTGTTAGCAATTTACCATTTATATAAACACAATTAGCTTGACCAAAAATACGCATACTTTAGATGTATTTGTATTCATCGAGTGATATGAGCTTTTTTTATTATTATTAAAACTAATGAAACGTATCCATTTCTAGCACTTCCTTATCATAGTGTCTAAACAAAATATAAAAGACAACAGCAAAAACTCCCAAGAAAACTGTTTGTCCTGCAAAGCTATATAAAATAGTCGGATTCCCTGACCAAATAGCTAGAACCATTCCTATAAGAGAACCAAAACAGTTTGTAAGCAAAAATAGGGAAGTAAGAAAGGATTTGAGCTCTGAGGGTGCCTGAGAAAATGCGTATTCTAACCCGGTAACTGACGAAAAGATTTCAGAGATACCTATTGCTACATATGCAGGAAGCTGCCACCAAACACTAATGTTGTTAGATGCATTTTTTGGTACATTTGGGCCTGTGAAATCGTAATATGGACCCGTATTGTATATGGCTCTCTGTAGTATCGTTACATACACAAACGCCACTACCACAATTATAAAACCTATAAAGATCCTTAATATTGGACCAAGGTTGATTTTTTTCTTTTTAAGAAATGGAAATAACAAAGAATCGAATATTGGAATAAATATAATAAGTGCCAATGAGTTGAAGAGGTTTAGTTGCTCCGACTGAAGCCAGCTCGGAAGCTTCATTGTTTTACCCTGAAATATAAAGTTGTCTGACATATTTCCATACAAAGCCCAATAGATTGGATAAAAACAAAACACTTTGCATGCACGGATAGATCTTTTCAATCCATCCACAAATGCATCATCCCATTCACTCACCTCTGCCCCCTTAGCATAGTCTAACCAGTGTTCACAGTTTTTATTTCTGTCCTCCTTTTTACATCTTTTTGCATACTTGACACATCTTATTACTTTGCCCATTACCGAACCTGATACCTTTTTATAAAAATATAACTTATATCCAGAAAAAAAAATAGTGATGCACACTGCCATTAGAACTGCTGGTAAGGCGTATGCATACGTATACCCAGCCTTTTCCTTTATATATGGACAAATTAACATTCCAAAAAACGCACCGATATTTATCGCCCAGTAGAAATATCTGAAAAGTCGCTCTGTGGTTGCTCTGGAATCAATGTATACCCCAGGTGTATCCGTTTTTTTAAACCCTACGTATATCTGCTCTGCCGCAAACGATGAAACGTTTGCTTTTATCCCGCCTGTTCCAAAACCAATAAATAAATATGTTGCAAGTAAAAATCCAGCCAAACCAAATGTGTCCTTAATTGATTCTATCGAGGAAAAAGAAAGCAATATTGTTCCAATACAGTACAAAAATCCAAATATTAAAATAGTTTTAAATTTTCCTAGCCATTGATCGGCTATAAAAGCCCCAAGGACAGGTGAAATATAGCAAAAAAATTGAAATCCTCTGTTGATAGCAACAGCACTTGGTCTTGATAAGTTCAGGTAATCAGATAGGTACACTGCAAACATCAGCGTAGCTCCGTAAAAAGTAAATCGCTCGCAAAATTCTGTTACAACCACAAGCCAAGCAGCAGGTGATAGCCTCTCTGGTACCCCCACTTCGAAATCCGATGGGCGTGTTTCCTGATACCCTTTCATGTCCGTCATTACAGCATTTGAAGATGTGGTTTGCGATTCCTTATCATTATATTTATTTTCCATTCCTAGATGAGTTCAATATACTTTTTTTTTTGTTTAATATTTTATTTTACCTCGTAGCTATTTATATTTGACATTTCACAAAATAGCATCGTGTGATTAAATAGAATTATACTCTATTAATTAATCAGTTCTTGTTTTTATTGTAATATAATAGTATTCCTCTAGTATAACATTAACACTCATTCTTTTTTTTAAATATTAGTGCGAACCTATTGGGGGAAATGCGGTTATTCACTTATATTAATAACAAAAATTTATCAATACTATCTGTTAATGGCAAGTATTTTTTAAAATATGGCCGTTTCTATACTTTATATATAATGACTTAACGGATATTTTTCTTAAAAAGAGAGATATGTCACACACTCTTTCTTCTCTTAAAAACAAAAATTGAGCCTTTATTTCAAAGATCATATCCATATCCCCAACACTACTTACACTTTTAGGAACTTTGTAAAGATTACACGCGCCCTCCTCCCTTCTCTCACCATTCCTCTCTTCTTGCTAACATTGCGGGATTATTTATAGTACAAAAGCGATTTAGAGTCAGTATTCTGGGTTATTTTTTTGGGGAACCAAATCGTAAGTATAGATATTATAAAGCTTCGCTCTGACCTTGAGAAAATATCCGCATAATTTAGTAGGCAAAAATGTATTGCCACAAAAACCCTCCAGATTACAATCTATTGGCCTGAGCGGGCTAATTAAATAAATGTGAGAAAATATCTCCTATATAAAAAAATTAAGCATGAGCCCGCTTTTGACATTGCTTATACCACCACCTATAACAACTTCTCATCACAAAGTTGTGCAAAAAGCTAACATAAACAGCCACAATAGCTTAATCGATGGCTATGTATAGTGGCTAATATAATGAATTTTATATCCTCTCGGGAGATGAGGTGGATGAATAACTCTTTCATCTGCTTTTATGTCTCCATTTTGCAGTCTAACAACAGGCGATTCTGTACATAATTTTTAAGGCGGACTATGGCACTTATCTGTATAATAAGTCGTGTACTCATATAGGATACACACTATCAGAAAGCTCAAGCTTTAATGAAGTGTATTTATGTAAATCTGAACACAACACATCTCGCTTGCTATGGTGAGGGTATGGGGATAAATGTGAACCCAATAAATGATACACCAGAGGACTAATGGTGAAACAATTTCAAATTACAGCATAAGCTGATTTTTGTGAGGGAGACTGCTGTTATGGGTCTGTGTTGTTTTACTAAAATCACTTACTACATTTTATACATATTCCCGTTATGTAAATAGACTTTTCCCATTGAGTTCTTGGTCTAATTTTTTTAATAAATGTGTGAATAGATAGATATACAAGCTGAGCTAAAAATGAGTGCTGTGATTCCGATATTTTTGCATAGTATGGTATTTAACACACAACGGAACTACAAGACACTAGAAAGCAAGAAAATACTTGAGCTATTCGCATTTATAATCTCCAACAGTTTGTATTGCTAAACATACAACACGCCTGATTTTTTAAGTATATTTATCGCATTTCACTTGTTTTTCACAGAGTATTAGGTTTTTATAATGCTCGATTATTTTGGAAAGTGTTTCAATTTCGTAAAGAGGTTTGTCATGCAAATAATCTACTTCAAATGGAAGAAATGAAAATAATAATATCAGAGTTAAAGGCCCGAATAAGAAATATAAAAGAGCGGATCTGGAAAGTAGAATACCCCAACAGCCAGGTCGGATGATAAACTAAATCTTATATTGTTTTATCGCTCAATTTGTACTTCAGAGCCCCCAAGTCTAAAGTCTAGCAGTCAATAGCAAAAACTCGAGCTAAGTTGTGAGTAAAACGTACTGAAATGTATGGTGCTAGTTAAAGAGTCGCATGTGGTTTTTTCTACGACCAACAACAAATGATGAAATTGTACTATCAGTTTATAGCACACAGATTCCAACGCGACTCTTTGGGCGTAGTTTAAAATTGGTTATTTCTTAATTTTAAGATAGGGGGTTGGTTATCTTTAGCATCTGTGCAAACCACTAACAACGCGGATCTAAACTCGGCCTGTGACATGGAAAAGGTAATAACTGTAAGATCAAGTAAATATATAAAGAAAAAAAAACTTGAAACATCAGCAAGTTCTAAAACACGCACCTGTACTCTATAACACACGATTTTAAAGCAAATAAATGAAATCGTTTGATCAATATCAAAGAGCCTTGAGACAAAGTATATTTCTTTTAAATCCAATAAGGCGAAAGCCAAAACGAACCATTATAAATTGAAGCTGAGGACAAATTCACAGGCTGAAATCGGTTGGCTGTATCTACAAGTTCAACTTCAATTTAATGGTAACTCAATTTAATTCAATAAAAACAGCAACTACAAATAAAAACTACAAACCAAATCAGTACAAAGTAAAAACAGACATAAAGAAAAATGTTGAAACGATAGTACAAATGATAATTATAAAACACGCCGATTTTCTACAAATCACCATATCTTTTAATGTAAGCACCAAAAAACCGTTCATAAAACTTTCACAAAAAATTTTTTTTCAGCAAAAATAATTTCCATAAACTTCATTGAACTATTGAATTAAGCCAATTTTGTCAAATGGGAAATGTATCATCCTGTGGACATTACAAACATAAAAACATCACAAGAACGAATGATATACAAGTTTATCTACAACAAACTGGCAAAATTACTAGATTTTGTACGTTGACAATAAAAACTAATATACGATAATTACAAATACCATCGCCGATTTACAATAAAATCATACGAAAAAAACATTAAAATGGTTGGGGTGTTAATAATATACTGAAAATCGGAAAAGTATAATAATCGTTGCAAATTGCGTTGATAGTAAAAGACAAAACCGTCCATTAAGTGATTGGAAAGCGAAAAAAAAGTAATGAAAATGAAAAGGAAAATGAAACTGGTAAAATATAATAAAAAGAGAACCGTGGAAGCTAAAAGTCCCACATCCACCATAATTCTATTCCAAAGTTTTAGTTTTGAAGTATTCTGAAACCATAATCTAAACCTTTGTAACCTTATAACGACCACTGGTTATTAAAACTCAAATCGAGATGAAGCTATCGACCTATTTGTCAGCATTGGCATTGTCCGGACTCAATGCCGTTTTGTCACAAGAAGTTGTCACAGAATATGTACATGTACAAGCAGCTGCACCTGAAGTAGAGTATGTTACAGTTTATGTGTATGCAGACCAACCGCAATACGCAGCCCCAGATGTTGTAACAGTCACTGCAGGATACACCCCCGAATACGACCAAACACCAACCGAGAATGTTGTTGTAGTGGAACAACCCCAGTATGATGAACAGCCACAACAGCAACAACCCCAATACGTTGAGCAGCCACAACAACAACCACAACAACCACAACAACCACAACCACAACAACCACAACCACAACAAGCTCAACCACAACAAGCTCAACCACAACAAGCTCAACCACAACAAGCTCAACCACAACAACCACAACAACAACAACCACAACAAGCTCAACCACAACAAGCTCAACAACAACAACAACCTCAAGACAACGCAAGAGCTGCCCCACAACCTTCTGTAAGTGGTAGCTTTTCTCAGACACTTTTGAGTTTGGTTAATGGTCTACGTGCTTCAAGAGGGCTCAGTCAATTGTCATTGAGTGCTAACCTCGACTCTGCTGCTGTTGCACAAAGTCAATATCAAGCATCAATAAACACAATGACACATGCCAACTCAAACTATAGTGGTATTTTGCAAAGATTCTCCGCCTCTGGTGCTAACTGCAGCGGTGCTGCAGAAAACATTGCCTCAGGTGTATCTGACGCAAACCAAGCATATAACTTGTGGTTGAACTCTGCAGGACATCTTGCAAATATGTTGGGTAATTACAGCGTAATGGGAGCCGGTCTCGTCAACGGTTATGCTTCCCAAACTTTCTGCAGCTAAATTATTGAGTAATTTAGCTCGCTTCCTATACCATGATGTTAAATTATTGGTTTTAGTACCACATAGTTATTTTATTATCTTATGATTGACATGGTCTTTGCCTCAACCTTTATTAGTACGATCTTATGAAAGCACAGTTAAGAAATCGCTAGCGTGTTTTTAGCTCTTTTTTTTGAACTTTAATTGGTTTTAGTTTGCTTATTAAATTGATTTTAATAAACTCTTTAGACCAAGAATACGTCTCATACCTTGAGGATATGGTTTTCGGATTAGACATTCCTCAAGTAATATGTACTGATGATTATTAATAAATGATCATCATCCTGTACTATGATTCTAAAATTTGGAGTGTACTATTGGGGTTCTGTCTATGTTCCAATCTTTTTTTTTTTACCTGTTTTACGATATTCAAATATTGTTTATATCGAGCGTCTTACAATTCAAAAATCTCGTTAGTAGATCTTATACACTCGATTCTATTTACATTTGTGTCTTCTCCTGGTTAGAGCAACATCATTGCGTGATAAAATTAATCCTCTAAGTGATGGCTGAAAACACCATTTTATTAAGCAATGTTTATGATGTTTTTTTCTTCTTAAATCCTTTTGAAATGTTAAAATAAGATCCTGATCATGACCATGAAGCTAATACTAACACTAACACTGACCCTAACCTCGGCATAAATTTTGGACAATGCAAACCGGATTTATCCTACCATACTCCTATGAACTGTTCAGTGTATCATTTATTGCGCCTTTTCATTGCTAAGTCTGTCCATTGTTATATTCAAACAAACAAGTGAACACTAAACACACTAGGGTTTATTGCTAAACAATGGACCCATAACATTGTCATAATATTATCCCAATACTAGTACATTCGGCTGTTTTATATGCTAAACAATTCTAATACAGGTATTCAGGCTCGGCGGATGTTAATTAATTAGACTATTTTGGCATCATCAGAGCCGGTACATTTATACCTCATAATAAAATGTTAAAATTGCTTAGGTGTATACTTGTTATTCAGAATATAAATAGTATATCTTATCCACATAAATATTGGTCTATACTCTACCGTTTTTATTTTTGTATTATTTTTTATCTTTGCCACGCTATTTACTATAAACTATTTTATATAATATACCGATCAAAAAAATGGTAGCACTTCGAATCACAATCTCAATGCGCGCTGTATTTATGTTGACACTCCATGGTATAAATTCGAGATGTATTGATGGTGAAAGTAAATGCAGAGATCTTCTAACACTCCAGTATTGCAAAAACGGCGAATGGCACCAGATGCCATGTATACCCCCTCGTGCGTGTGTTAGCGTGGGAAAAGCTGGATACTTTTGCAAAACGCAATTTATGTAGCTTATACTGTATATCGGGATACATGCTTTAGGAGATTTAAAATCTGGGTAAACGCAAATAACAGATTCAATATTATATGGACACCATCTGATAAAAAACTGAATACATTAAATTTTAGTTAGAATTCACACTAGTGTGGTTTTTGTTTAGTATGATTGCCAAACCCAACATATTTAATGTACCAAGTAATATTCAACACTTCACTGGCTATTGTTTATTATAAGCCGTTATTAATATCAAGTATTTGTAAAGCTGGGTATTGTTGTACTGGTTTTGGTTTTGGTTTTGATTTTGGTTTTGGTTTTGGTTTTGATTTTGGTTTTGGTTTTGGTTTTGGTTTTGGTTTTGGTTTTGGTTTTGGTTTTGGTTTTGGTTTTGGTTTTGGTTTTGGTTTTGGTTTTGGTTTTGGTTTTGGTTTTGGAATTAGTTTTTTTATATAGTTTTTCGTCATAAGTGCATGACCAGCGCCGCAAACCTAAACGCAAGCTCAAGCTAAGCAACAAGCTGAACTCAAGTATTATCCGTTTATTTCAACTTATTTCATTTAGTAACTCTGTTAGGGAAAAGCATCAAAATATCAAAATATCAAAATATCAAAATACTCTCATCAAAAAAACAAAAGAACAAAACAAAAGAACAAAACAAAAGAACAAAAAATGAGAATATCGTAACATTCATGACAAAATAAACACTAGATAGTATAGTAGGACCAACATAACTTACGACTCATTTTCGTTTCTATCGTCATCCCTATCCCAACGGCTACCCCTCATACCATCCCCCCTCCATACCATCTCCCAAACCCCATTCCCTATCTCATTTCTCCATATCTATCTCAAGTTGTGGTCCTTCTTCAAATTCAAGTGATCTGTTAAGTAATGGCTTGATCACGGTTTCGAAATATGGAATTGGTTTTTGTGGGTTTAACCTTGTTACCAAATTGTAGTATGTTTCATATATATTTCCATCGTATCTTCCAAATGGTGAGTTGATCACGTAATCAGTATACCCAAATGAATCAACCAACAAAATTGCCACCTTCCTAACCTCTCCACATATTTGATCCAACCTTGTTCGAAGAATGTTTATCTGTGCTGAATTAAAGTAACCCGATTGCAAAAATTCTCCACTATACTGTATTGCCATACTAACTCCGTATAGTGTTGCCATCAATGTTAATGGTTTGACCAACTCTTGTTCAACATTTCCTCCACTTACTGCCTCTGAAATACAATGCATTAAGTACGCTGTTATATGCATTCGGGCTGCATGTAATCGAGATGCCGAACACTTTTCATACGCCTCATCGATATTATTACTTGTTTTTAGATGTTTCTCGAACTCTCTGTATGCTCTGAATATCGCGCTAGCTGCTACTGTAGCCCATCCCTCGTTCAATGTAGCTATCGAGCAAACAACATTTGGTTCTGTGGACGTGCATTTTGACCACTCTTCTTTGGTTCCTGCCTTATTTAAAAACATCAGGTTCTCTGGTAATGTCGCTCCTTTAGTAAATCCCTTGGCTGCATTCACAAGGTATCTTCCGCATTGAAGCATTAATATAGTATTGTCTCCTTCCCATGTACAATGAACTGCAAAGTCCTGATACATTGTGGATAGCCCAGTGTATGCAGAATAACCATGCCCACCCAAAGATTGGCGACATTGATCAATAATATTGAGTGTTGTCCATGTACAATATGACTTCAACCCTGCACTTGTGGCATGGGTCTCTTTCAACTGTGTCAACACTCCTTTGATATCATCTCCAAGCTTGGATGACTCCAATTGTTTGTTTAGCTGCTCAAATTGATCATTCAGCCTCCTTGCCGCAAAATTCATAGCAAACGTTTGTGACAACAGTGGTAACAATCGGTGTTGATGAATTGGATAATCCAACAGTTTTGTTTCGGGTGTCCCTGGTGGCCCACTGCTAAATTGACGACGAATTGCTGCATATCTCAGCGCTATGGTTAACGCCTTCTTGGCAATGTTGGCTGAATCTGCAACCATTGTTACTCTTCCTGTAATGAGTGCTCCATAGGCCAGCTGCGCCATAGGTGGCTCGGTAACTACTCCTGTTGATGACACTTTTGTGTGTTTCATAAGCATATTGCTTCTGGGAATTCGAACATTAGTGAACTGAATCCATCCATTATCAATTTGATCTCTGCCCATCTTCTTTCCTATATCTCCAATATTTACGCCTGCCATCAATTCATATGTTTCTGGATCTCTGAGCTGAACTATAAACGTTTTGACTCCATAATCCTTTCCATTAACAATCAACCTAGCATACACTGCACTATGGGTTGCTGAATGTGCCGCTCCCCCAATCCACCACTTTGTGGCTGTAAGAGTTGGTGTATGAATAATGAACTGGTCTTTGTCTGCGTCGAACGTGGCTGTTGTTTCAATTCCTGCAACATTAGATCCGTGTCCCAACTCGGTCATTGAAAAACATCCTATAAATTTCTTCAACGTTAATGCCCCCTTTTGTACCCAGTATGAAAACTGTGATGGTGTTGCTTGACCTTGAAGTGCCCCAAAAAACAATCCCATGTGCACCCCAAATCTTGTCCAGAAACCTGGGTCAATAACACTTATTACACTCATTCGTAACATAAATATACTTCTTGATTCACTGAGAAGCTTATCAGCCGTTCCTCTAACCTTTCTCATTGTTCGTTCCCGAATCTGCTCCAGGGTTAGGTTTGGATAATCATCAATTACCCAGTTTGGATCTCTTTGGTATTCCTGATACATTTGTGCCTTCAACTATTAAAAAGTATTTTGTGGAGTTATAGTTAACGATATTAGCACTATACACTAAGTAACTGGGCTGTACTTTTTATTCAATACACTTTAGATAAAGCACGAATATCTCGTTTATTCGAAGCTGCTTACTCTTGAAACTTCGGGGCTACCATCCAAAAAGTGTGTCATCTTGGTTATATCAAAACTTGGATTGAGTCTTTCCTCAGCTAGGCTTTTCATTGGGCTATATTATACATCGTTTTAAAATGTGACTATAATTAAGACACTTATAAGTGATAATATACTTGTACGCTGAGGTTTGGGTTTGGGTTTGGGTTTGGGTTTGGGTTTGGGCTTGAGTTTATTTTTATGCTAACATCTATCATTATGTTTCTTGAAACACACTATTTCTTTGCCTCTCTACCAATCTACTCTTCTACCACCTTGCTCTTATTTCTCTTATTTCCACTCTTACAAGCAATAACACCACTTACCATACCGCTGAATTCTTTTCCGAACCCTTTGCTCCTGTGCTATCCATTTTCCAGTATTTTTATCTGTTCAATATTATTCTGATTAACTTTTTAGGGTTTGTACTGCAGTATATTATACTTTTGCTGTATTCTTTAGAGTTGTTTAGTGAACTGTTGTTTACTACTATGTGTTATAAATCCAACTTGGAATCTGCATACAATTTATAGTTACTAATACTATATCCTTTAAGAAAGGTTTATTAAAAACCGAAAACTTGATAAGAAAAGTATTTTCTTTTGTTTTTTTTACTAGTTATCCTTATGTTTGCTTTGCTAATAGGAATAAACTTTGTATTTACACAAAAGATAGGGATTTATTAAAATGAGCCCAGCTTATCGAATGTGAGCATGTTATTTTTCCAAAATCGAGCAAATGAAAATATCCGAGCATAAACAAATGCATAAGCACGTTCATACTGAAAAACAGAAATGTTGCGAAAAAAAAACCCCAAATGGCCTATTCACCAAAGAGAATGTGGTTCTAGTCTGGTGGGCACCATGTGAAAGTGATATTCAATCAATCTTGTTTATTTTATGCGCATTTTCACACTTTTTCACACTTTTTCACCATTTCACCATCTTTCCTTTTACCTCTAATCACTTTCATATTCCGCCTAGGTCACGCTCTTTGAATCAACCATCTTTTACTGCCTATTCCTTGTAAGACACTGTATTTAAATATCTATGCTACCACCCCCTTCGCCTATTTTTCTTCTTCACCCCCCACTTCTCTCTCACTTTTTTGTCTGCTTTGCATGTGCTTTTTTTATACCAGCCTATTGTCTTTGTAATGTTCATCCAATCCTCTAAAATGGAAAAGAAATTAACAAAGAAAAAAAAAGAAATCCGCATGAAAATGCTAGTAAACAACCAAAACGGCAATTAATAATAGATGGGCAATAAAACACCAGAGCAAATAGAATGAGCAGAAAGCATACCACCAGACACAACCCTTCCTCCTCCTTTCCTCTCCATTGTTTTTCAATCATTTTTACAGATTGTTAACTGTCTATTCGGTTATGGTGTAGTTAAGAGCGGAAAATATACTTGGTATCATTATTTGGATATAGATACTATAATACAGAGAATACCAGTATCAGTTTAAACAAGAATAAACAAATAATCACAAGTAGTCAGCGTGTAAAGATAAAAAATTATTAAATAATATAAAGGAACTATAGTACCCTGAATGAACCAAGGTGTTTGGGATTAAACTATATGGCAGGAAAAAACCACTTGTAAGCCAGCTACATTGTACTGCTATAAGTCCAAACTAACTATTGCCAAAAACATTATTTATGTTGTTTTTTATATGAGCTATACTTAGCACTATGTGCATACTACATTGGATACGGATTTCCACATCCGCATTCACAAGATCCGATTCCAACCCGAATTTTCACACACCCAGTCTTTTCGAACAGAATATTTACACCATCTCGCTTTGAGTGAGTAAAGAAAGTTCATATTGGTATTGGTAGTCATATTTTTATTATAAAAACTATATCGACTTTGTGTGTTCGTTAAATCATCTTGATTTTATTTTTTTCTTTGTCCAACTAATGCTATTTTGGATACATGTAATTGGGCATTATCAAAAGTTTTTCGATTAGTTTTCTATCCGAAAATTTACCGCCTTGTTCTTTTTACGTGAACTTGAACGATCCTGCTTCCTTTTCCAAACCCACCTATGACTTTTAATATTTTGACAACTCCCCCTCCTCTCCTTGATTTGCTGAGCATTTCAAGAATTATAAATTACTAGTTAGTTAATATCCGAGCAATTCATGTAATTTTTACCTTTTCGTAATTATCATTAAATCAAGTAATTTTCAATCATATAGCAGGTTTTAACAAGAATCTAGAAAACAACTGAATATTTTTAAATAGACGAGATTAGTATACAAAGTTTACGCTAAAAGGTATGCCAACCCAACCTCCAATCACCGATGATGCTATCCGACAGATACTAAAAGCCGAAACGCAGAAAAAGGCCAGATTATATTCCAAATTCGGAGTAGATGGCTACTTTGACAACAAATTTGACATAAACATGAATGATCTACACAAGGCAAAAAATATTATCGGAGAAAGCGGCGTGGCCAAATACCATACTCATAGCAGACGTTCTGGACCACCAAAGCCTGATTTAACATTTTTGAATAATGTAATTGGAAGAACCGTTCAAAGAGAGAAACGGCATTCGAATTTCACTATGAAAAGGCCTAGAATTGTCGCCGATGACTGTATCGATTCCAATTTAGATGTAGATGGTCGATTCTCTGATAGGATATCTCTGGAGGAGGAGCTAGAACGAGCTGAGGTCAAAAAGACAAAGAAAGATAGACATAAAAGCAAGAATTCCGAACAAATATCCAAACATAAAAAAAAGAAGAAAAAAAAGGATAGCGGATAGCCGAGTTAGTGAGTGAGTAGGAGAATGAAATGACTCTGATTGTGTATGTATGTTTCAAAGATCTTGAGCAAAAACTTAGAATTCAAAAACTTTTCTTTTAAAGATTGATTCAGAATTGGAATTAGGATTAAAATGTTGCTTAGAATGTAATTTTATTTAGATATGTAAATGAAGGCGGGAAAAAACTTGTATAGTTTTTATTTTTGGTAGTAATGGTAGGGAAGAAAGTAATAGTTCTCAAAAAAAGTAGAAATAAATAAAATAAACAATCGTAGGTGTAGAAAAAAAAAGTGCTATTTGATATGGTAGTTTAAATGTTTCCCTTGTTAATCTTATCTCGTATTTCTATCAGGTATTGTTGATAGCTAGGAGTAACAGGATCTCTGTCAAGAGTCAGCTGCTGGTAGAACCACAGCTTGAGAGCAGGCTCGCTATTCTCTCTGCAGATATAGGTAACGGGAGACCAGAGCCCTCTAGACGCGAGCTGGAGTTTCAAATACAACTGATGAACAAAGCCGTTTAATTTATGAGACAAGTAATCTAGCTTGGGCAGAATAAATAGGCCTGGATTGATTGCCCTAGAGTCTTGGACACCAAACAGCGAGTGCAAAAGGGAAGGATCAGGATCCCTGCCTACCCAGATAAAGATATCTGGACCAGAAACGAGCAGGTTGACGCTATTGATGCTTAGGGACTCTGCAGAAGGGTAGACGGGGACTATACAGGAGTCATAATCTTCACCTGGCTGTAGAGTATAGAGTTTGGGGATTATGTATGGGGATAGTAGTAGTTCTGGAGAAAGAGTGGTGAAGAGACTCAAAGCATTTATGCGGGTAGAAATGGGGATAGTATTTCCAGAGCGTAGGGCAGGGTGTTTTAGAGTGGCCAGGGTCAAGAAAGGAAGTAGCTGGAGGTTTCTAGGAACCTTAAGTTGAGTGGTTGCACCAGAAGACGACTGAGTGCACTCCTGTTTATAAGTGGAAAGAATCTCAAGACATTTGTACTGTAAGGCTTCGCGGGCATCTTCGAGTTTGGTTACCATCGCTCTGTCGGCAGCCTTTTTTGCAAGGAAGGCAGCGATAGCGAGCTGGTCAGCGTTTTGGAAGACGTTATGGATGTTTTCGGTGGTAGGAATGGCCATGGTTATAACACGGATTCGGCGTTCAGAGTTGACAGTGGTATGTAGAAGTGCGGATTGGAAGTAGACAACAGGAACGTTTAGATCTTCCTCAATTCCGGCCTCGACGGCATAGCAGTGATTTGGAATAACGTTGGGTAGAGAGAGCAAGTCGAGAGAGCGTAGGAAGAAGTGGCCATAGTACGAAGATAGTCGGATACCTCTCGAGGCCCTAACTCTAAAGACAGCTTCAAGAGCAATAACAGAGCCCAAGTGGTTAAGCAGCTCGTTTTTGAATCTTTCAACCTCGGGTTCACGAGTACCTATAAAGGATGGATAGAAGAAGATTGAGCCACCAGTGTAGCGAGCCAGACAGGACACGGTTTGGATTTCAAGAGATTGTTGGCCGAAAAAGATGGTATCAAAGGCTATTTGCGATCTGGAACACTCGGCAGCTATGTTTTTGTACCAAGAATTTTGTGGCTTCAATAGCTCGGATTCAGCTGGTGTGCCCAGACCCTTCCTGTCGTCTCTGACGGTAATTGCCGCTTCTCCAATGGTGGGTACAGAGCTTTGCATAACAATTATTTTTCCGCCAATAGGGGCGAGCAGTTGCTGAGCAGCCAAAATGGCAGGCCCCAAAGCATTTCCTACAGACACGTTTTTGCGGAACATGTCCCCCATCTTTGTCAAAAGTGATTCGATGGCAGGACGACATTCATGTAAGTTGACCAACAAGTCGGATGGGGATGGAAGGAACGGTGAATCAAAGTCAGAGAGCACCAGCATATGAGGTTCGGTAGATTCGGGATTTAACAGATAGAAATGTATGCTGCTATCTACAGTTATAAACCCGACTTTTGCTCTTTCGTCAGAATTTGGGATGGCATCCAAACACTCAAGTAGGACATTTCCAACCACTTCAGGAACATTCAGCTGCACAGCTGGATTACTTACATCTATTATAAAGAAGTATACTGGTGGCATAGGTGGACGCACCATGTAGTCGGCTGGTGCCACAAACTCTATAACCGAGTGTGTAATATCTGTCCTTTCCCACCGGTTTACTGGTACGTTCTGGATACTGTCATAGTCAAAGTATAATGGAATGTCATTTACAAGATCACACAAATTACATTTCCACCGCCTTCCACCCTCTGTAAACGAAATGAACGGGTTGATGTATGACCTGCACCGTCGACACCGAACTATCTCCATAATTGCTGGCGGCCCTGGTATGTCTTCTTGAGTCAAGTACGGCGTAAACAAAACCCCAAATGGTAGCTTGGACTTCTTCAGTAGCTTGTCTGTCTTGGGAATGGCGTTAAGCGTGCAGCGAGCGTATTCAGGTGGGCACTGGTAGTTCTCCGATGGGCAGCATGGAAGTCCCTGAGGCAGAGTCGCTTGTGGAGGTGGAGCATCAAGTTCCTGAATCTGGGGGTGTCCAACCAAAACAGTGCTCATCTGCATATCTTGGTATCCTCCCCCAAAGCCCATATTTGCAAACTGTTGTGTCATAGCTGCTTGTTGCTCCGCTACTGGCACTCTAGGCATGGGTGATGAGGTCATGTTTGAATACATCTGTCTAGAATCCATCGTGCTAAGAGGTGATTCTCGTCTACCCATCCCTGCTGGAGGTGCCACCGCCTTAATTGCGCCACTTTTGTCCCCGGGCACAAAAAAGTCACCTTCACTTACTGAAAACGGTTCAGTTGCCAAATCGGGTTTTCGCGGTCCTGCAGTTGCATCAATGTGCTTGGGAAGTCCCTCCTTTGCCTTTGCTGGTGCTGGTTGAGTACCATACATTGCAGTTTGATCATACACCATTGGTTGCTGTTGAGGATACTGTCTCCTGCGCGACCCCGACTTATCGTGGCCAGCTGCCTGCGCGTGTTGCATTCTAGGAGATATGGCTTGTGCTCCTCCAGTCATAAGTTGACTCTGCTGCTGTGCCATGTTGGGTGATTGATATCCTGGTTGATGGGCTGGTCTTGCAACTGGTGGTTGGTTTTGGATACCAGTCATGTTTGGTCTTTGAGGAGCTACTACTGCAGGTCTGACAACTGGTGGTTGTGTTTGTGGGCTCATCATATGTGGTCTTTGAGGTACAGCTACCCCAGGTCTGTTCATCGGAGGCTGTGTCTGGGGGTTTGTAAAACCAGGTCGTTGGGTAATCCCCCTATTAGGACCGCCAACTATCGGTTGGTTTTGTGCAATTATTGGTTGTGCTGGAGATTGCTGTGTTGGAACTGGCTGTGCAACAACTGGTCGTGGTCTTGCTCCGAAACCTACTTGTCCTGACACTGCTTGTGGTTTTAGTATTGTTGACGGTGCATTTATTACGGGGCTTTGTGACCTCGAGTGGACTTGAGTGAGTGGTGTGGTCCCTGAAAACGGACTTTCTTTTCGCTTGGGTACTAAATCCTCGCTAATCTGTGGTTTACTCGGTCTTGGATGTTCCATCTTTCTATTGTGTTATCTTTTCCCTCTATTTTCAATGTTTTCACCGCTTTTTAGTTAACCGAAATAAGCTAATAAAGTATATGTTGATGCTAGCAATAAACTCTTGTTTTCTGATTTAAAATATGCTCATCTAAAAACACAGAGAATGTTCATTCAAACTCGTTGTAATAGGCAGAATCTTCAAGTTATCGGATTCGCCGAAAATCAATGACCATTGTGTGTTTTATCCAGAACATCAAGTGGTATACAAAGGAAAAGTAAAGCTTTTGAAAGTATTTTTTGCATTTTTTTTTTGTTCTTTGAATTGAAATTCCTGAAACAAATTTCTACTATAGCCTCTATATACCTTTTATCCGCTCCGCCCTTGAATATTTCAAAAAAATAAACTATTACCAAATGTGTTACCTTTAAGTTTCGGTTGATTCCTATTAGCACCGAATGTATTTTATTCTCGCATCAACGACCGTGCCGATTATTCCCTACTATTCCGAACAAGATTAGATGGACAATTATAAAGAAACAAATCTATACAAAATTAATAACGATTCCCGAGCCCCTTTATTTCGTTGTTTTTGTCTTTTTTTTGTGGAATAACTTGAAAATATCCACAGAATGCTCTTGTTTTGTAAACTAGAAAGAGCTTCGATAATCTTCAGGCTCCTATGTATAAACTTTACGTATTATTATCTAAGCTATCAACATTCAATTAGAATTTTTTTGTGTATACATAGTCTATTCCAAAACTCCCCTTTCCGTTAATTTCATTTTCACTAGTTCTCTTGAAAATAATTAATTCTGCCGCTTTTTTTTCACACATTTCACTTGTAATTTACACCAGTTTTTGGTTTTTTATTTTTTGTGGTGCAGAATTTCATAAAGGAATTTCAGTTTGTTTCTAATTAATATCTGGTTGTATTTGATTTGCTAAAAGATTTCAAATCCTAAAGCTGTATGAAAAAAAATGTGATAAATTGGTTTACTGAATGGGTGGTTAAAAAAATGAAAACAAATGATGACATAGTTGAAAGGTCATATACCAAAAGGAATAATGAAGGGCTCAGTACAAAAAGCACTGTAATCATGTATTCACGTATACCATGAAATTTTACTACATTATTTCTCCATTTTACTTGTTTGTTGTGGTATAATTCAAAGTGACCGATTCTATCAGTTAAATGCATTAGTATACTATGTACCCCCGCTATGTTTTTCCACAGGTCAGGAATAAGATAACAAAACTGATGATTAATAATGACCCGAACCTATGTTGTCGAGTAGTCAAACATTGAAGTTGTTAATTAAGTGAATTGAGAAAATCAGGAACAGGGCATAAAAGTAATATGAACACTTTCGTAGTTTGAAACATGCTCCGAAAAGCTATATTAAAACTCAGCCTAAACTACCAGGGATCATACGAAATATGACATACTAAGAAACGATTTTCTGAGCATAGCCGAGTTCTTTTATAAATCAAAATGCCCGAATAATACGCATGATAGATAGTTTGGGTTGTTCATGATATTTAAATAAGCCTAGAAACATAGAGCTAAACTTTTGAAAGGAGAAAAAGTATTAGACCAAAAAGCAAGGATTTCAAAATAAATTATACATTTCGCATTTACCTAACTCAAAAATATTAATTTTGAAATTAGACCAACGAAATTGAATCACTCCAAAAATAAGAAAAAATCGGTACTAGCTTCATTTATTAATTTGATTATTCCAGATTGGCATTTATTTATTTTTTTTCTAGAATAATTTTCAGTCCAACTCACGAAAAATAAGCTTATAATGCAACAATCTATAAATTCAAAATAGCTATTATTTAAATAGGATAAAATGTTTGAAGAGGAAATCTGTATCATATGCAAAAGCGTAAGTCCAGTAAAAAACGAACAATGTACTGATGAATTCTGGATCCAGTGTGATCAGTGTAGCGGATGGATACATGGCATTTGCTCAAAAATGTCGAATCAAGTCGCTCAGGAAATCGAATACTACAAATGTGCGATATGTAGGAATGAAGAATTTGAAGGTATTTATCTTTATCTTGCTATATTCCTGTTCCAAATGATTTCAAATAA
>LSSK01000779.1:0-26433 GCA_001969505.1 Zancudomyces culisetae | reverse complement strand
CTAGCTTATTATATTAATAAAATAACCCATTTCGGTGATATAATTCTCAAGTTACTCTCATAAACGTATACAGTGCACGGAAAACACAAGTATGAATATTATCTCTATTTTGCGAACAAGGCCTGCACGCTTTAAGCCACTTACAAATTCTGCCGAACCCAAATTCCTGAAACTATGGTATTCGACAATTCGTAAGTCCTCTCTCCGTTTGTTCATGGTCTATTTTAATTCAGCTATAATCTCGAAAGGTGCCATTTAGAACAGGCGATTTCTCGGTGTTTACATCCTCGAATCCCATTACCTCTAACCCACTTTTTTTTTTGCTTAACTCCAAATCCTGTCTTTTGTACGCAGTGAAAAATAAACTCTTACGATCAGCATTCAGGACGAATTAATAAAATAAATAAATAGAGCGGAAGCCACTGTTGGACAAGATACTGGTTGCGAACAGGCAAGTTTATCTAGAAACTTTCTGATAAATATTTGCTGTAAACTGCTGCAGCTACTTTATAAAACTAACGCACATATTGTTCATAATAATAATAGGGGTGAAATAGCATGTAGAGTGATGAAAACTGCGAAAAAGTTGGGTGTAAAAACTGTTGCAGTTTACAGCGAAGCTGATGCAGATTCTCTTCATACTGAACTGGTAATTTTTGCGATATATTTTCTAGCATTCCAATGATTTTTACATATGCACCAGCCACCAAAGCCTATGGTTTATGTCATATGGCGTGTTTTATCCAGGAGGTTCATCGCATTTATAGGAAGCAGGCGTTTCTAACCTGGTAATATTGTTGTAAATGTCTGTAGGCAGACGAAGCGTATTTAATTGGGGCTGCTCCAGCTTCGGAAAGCTATTTGAATAAAGAAAAAATCCTAGAAGTAATACAGAAAACAGGGGCACAAGGGGTTCATCCAGGATATGGGTTTTTATCAGAGAATGCTGAGTTTGCAGACTTTTTAGAGTCTAAAGGTGTTACATTTATTGGGCCACCAGGGAACGCAATCAGAATGATGGGAAGCAAGAGTGAAAGTAAGATTATAATGGAGAATGCCAAAGTACCTGTAGTTCCTGGATATCACGGTAAAAACCAAGATGTGCAGTTTTTAAAGTCGAAAGCGGGCGAGATAGGATACCCAGTGCTGATAAAAGCCGTAAAAGGTGGAGGTGGAAAGGTATGTCGTAATTTTCTTTCTCTTCTTTCCCCCCTTTTTGGTACTTTTCTTCTATTTTTTACACAAACCTACAAACTAAGTATTAAAAAATTAGGGTATGAGAGTAGTTGAAAAGGAGGAAGATTTTGAAATGATGCTTGAATCATCAAAAAGAGAGGCGATTAAATCGTTTGGAGATGACAAAGTGCTGGTCGAGAAGTATATTACAGCACCACGACATGTCGAGGTACAAGTATTTGCTGATAAACATGGGAATGCCGTTTACTTGTTTGAAAGGGATTGTAGTGTTCAACGAAGACATCAAAAAATCCTAGAAGAAGCCCCAGCAGTAAGTAAAAGCTATTTCCTCCCCCTTTCGCTACTTTTTCCAATTCTTGTTTTTTCATTATTTTTTCCACATTTTTCATTTGTAAGGCTAAAAGCGAGACTTTCGCTCTTATCATCATAAAAATAAACGGAAGAGACATAATGATTAATAGCCACACCTGAGTAAAAGCGTGAGACAGATGTTGGGAGAAAAGGCAGTAGCAGCAGCTAAGGCCGTAGGATACGTTGGTGCAGGGACAGTTGAGTTCATAGTGGATAGCAAAACCCAGGAGTTTTACTTTATGGAAATGAACACGCGATTGCAGGTAGAACATCCAGTGACGGAAATGATCACAGGAACAGATTTGGTGGAGTGGCAACTTGAGGTAGCAAGTGGGAATAGACTTCCAAAATTACAAAAGGACTTGGTAGCTAATGGGCATGCATTTGAGGCGAGAATATATGCCGAAAATCCAGAAAAGTAAGTGGGAAAATGTTTATTCTATTCGAACATTCACTTTTCTCTCTCTTTCTCTCTTTTTCACTCTCTTTTATTTTCATTTTTTCGTTTACTTTGTATTAACATTGATGAATGATGTGATTCATCTGAATAGTGGGTTCCTACCAGACGTCGGAAAACTGAAATTTTTGAGTGTACCAAAGGAGTCGGAATTCATAAGAGTAGATACAGGAGTGCGACTTGGAGACGAAATCTCCGTTTATTATGATCCAATGATTGCAAAGCTCATTGTTCATGGTAAAGATAGGACCTCAGCTATTAGGATACTAAACCAAGCGCTTTTAAACTATAGGGTAAGTTAAATAATTTGGTTATGGGTGTGAAAATTTTTCTTATAACCCGGATGTGAGACAATAGATTGATGTGGAAATGAATTTATCTTGAAATCTGTTATAACAGAAAACTCAAAACGAAATGAAATGAGAAAAACACTAACTTTTACAAAACCATAAACGATACTTTGTTTATTTTTATAGATTTTTGGATTGCATACCAACATCAACTTTTTGCGGTCTGTTTTATCATCACAAAACTTTATTGATGGTGATATTGAGACTGGCTTTATCACGAAGAACCACGACGAGCTTTTCAATAAAGATATAGGATCTAAATTTGAATACATTGCACAGAGTGCGCTGGTCGTCTTGCTCAACAAAATGGGTAAATTCAATAGCACCAGTGTTACTAAGATCAAAGGTATTTACATTTGATTTTATATTACCGTTTACAATGACCTTTTTTCTTTTTCTCCCATCTTTGCTTGTATCTTTTTACAAAACAACTAACTATAATATTTGAAACCCAATCCAACTGTGTAAAATACTTTTAATTTATATTTTAGATGCAAACTCACCATGGTACAGCCAGAGCTATTTCAGGTTGGGATCGCCTGAATCTAGGGTTAACAATGTGATGGAGCTAGTGCTAAACGACACACACTACAACATTACTGTTGGTGTTAATGAAAGTACGCCGACCGAGTATTTTATTAACGTCCAACCAAAAGATACAAAAGACCAAAGTGGAGGACAAGCCCAATATACTCTTGATTTGCTGGATGTTAAAGTTCTTCCAGTTAAAGGAACCCAAAAAACTCAACACAATAGGATTATTGGGATCAATATTTTGACAGCAATTGCTGAGAGCGAGACAAAGTTGGAAAGTGATGTGATTTTAGATGGTAAACACGTATCCATCTTTGGAAAACATGGTCAGATTGCGATGGAAATAGTTGACGACACGTCTAGCTTCCGTAAGGATGGTGCATCCAGTGATGGCTCTGGATTAATCGTTGCTCCTATGTCTAGCAAGGTTGTTCAAATTCATGTTAAACCTGGCCAAAAAGTTGATGTGGGAACTCCACTTATCGTTGTTGAAGCAATGAAAATGGAACATGTCATAAAATCGTCGAAGAAAGGTGTTGTGAAGTCTGTTGCGTTCAGTGTTGGTGAACTTGTTGGCCAGGGCGATAAACTTGTTGATCTAGAAGCAGATCAGTAAGCTTGAAGATTTTCCCCCTGTCCTTCCCTTTTTTTTCATTTTTTTTCATTTTTTTCACTTTAAATGTACTGATTATCAAATAATTGTTATTTTTCTCCCATTCCTTTGATTCAATATTTTTTTTAAAAAAAAATAAAAGGGATAATAGCAGTTGAGAGTATCCACTGCGTGAATCTCATTAGCAGGGTGTTCTAATGACGAAACAAAAACAAAAGTCAAAACAAAAATGCTATGAATCCGCAGGTAGTTATATAGAACAATTATCACGCTCAAAAACATTAGGACTATTTGTGTTTGGAGGTCTAGGGTTGTGGCACTTTTGGGTGTGTCTCCACCAAAATATTTTTGGTACTTTTATAGGAACGTTACGGTTGCTTTCTAGGTTTACCCATAAAAGGCAGTTATGGCACAAACCCTGTTTGTAGTATCTTCTCGCTGGCGCTGATTTATTTTCGCTTTTGTAGTGACTAGGTATTGCATTTTGCTGAACTTGTGCGCTGTCTTTGAGTACAGCTAGGTCTCCAATATTTCCAGGATGTTGTTCATTCTTGATTTTGAATGGCATGCCCAATAGCTGCGAAGAATACTCCAGAAGCAAACCTCTGTTGATATCTAGATCCTTGTTCATGTAAATAACGTCGGATCCATCTGTCATTTTTTTGTACGACGTTACATACCTGTATTTTATTGGATCCAAGTAGAATTTCCCTGTAACTGAACTTACTCCATGGAAAAAGTTCATGTGGTACCTATTATATTTTTCTGCTTGATTAATCGTAAAACACTTTAAAGTTAAGGAAACTTTGATAACTATCACGCCAAAAATTTGGGTTAGCTATCTTACCAATAAGCACTGCATTTTGTCTTTAGCCATATATCTTTTCCCTCGCGAAAACAAAGCTCACACCTCCCTATTTTTGATGTTCCTAGACCTCTGACTTCTACTGGGGTGTAGTGGTTCTTTTCGTCACCATCGGTCCTCAACTCGGGTTTAGGTTTCTCAGTATTGTCTATAGTCATATAATGTGAGTTAGTATGTATATCAATGCTGGTAACGACAAAGCCAGTTGGGTGCGTGCACATCTATAATAACTAAAAATAAAAAAAGATGACTATTGAATTATTACCAATGTAGCTGTTGTTCATGCAAACCGATGCGTCTCTGCTATACTCAACGCCTGGAGATGGCTTGTTGTTTTGCACTTGATTAAACGGGGTTCTGTATAGACTGGGACTTATAATACAGTTTTGAGAATATTGGGGATGATGGATATATTCGTGAAGTATCATATTGGAATTTAAACTGTTGTAATAGTTTGAAAAGGGTCTTTTTACTGGTGTATGATATATATTGGCTTGTAGAACTTCCAGTGGCGAAGTTTGTATATGATGAGCATAATCATTATATAGGTGTGTATTTACAGAGTTTTTTTGCTCTCTTTCCAAATTATTCCAGTTTCTAAGCGCGGCTTGGTTGTAGTAATTTTCTTCACCAAGATTGTCGATTTGAACTGTGGACTGTTTTCTTTTTTTATGATTATTTTTTGTAGGGTTGCTATCACCAGCTTGAAAATTAAAATCATTGTTGTTTGTAAGATTAAGCATCATCTCCTCGTAATCATGTTGGTTGTCCTTGTTGTTGCATATCTCTAGTAGAATACACACAAGTAAAATTGTGTTTATTTTGTACAGGTCTATCAATAAATAATAGAAAAAAAAAGAATGACTATCCAAGGGGTGTTACCTTTGTAATTTTGCGGATAAAGTACTAGTTCATTGCAATGGTTAGCAAGTTTTCTTTGCCTTTCGGTAAGTTCCAGAAGCTTTGGTTTTTTTATGGATTCAAAGGTATAGGTGTTATTCAAAAACAACGTGGGGCTGATGGCAAGATTGTTGGCATCGTCCAGTAGATGTTCGTTATATTCGTAGAGGTGGTGGTTGCCAGGTTGAATTTTAAATGTATTATCGCTGTTTGGCTCCATCTTGGTGACGAACCCGGTATACCCATTTTGTTCGGAAAACTTGCTTTTATCAAGAAATGTCAAACTGCTTTTTTGGCCTATTTATTATTACTTTTGTTTTTAGCTGGGAGAAGGAGGAAGCCTGGGAGGGACATTACACGTAATGTATCGCTGGTACGCTGATGATAAAATTATGACGCATTTATCCTTAGGTGTAATCTAAAGAGTTAGTGCATTAATGGGAACAACAAAATACCTTCTCTGGTGACTGGTGTATTGGTATTTTCAGTGGTTTCTATAATATATATTTAATACCAGATTACTCTTAAGTATATCGATAATCCAATGGCATCTGTTTGATATTTACCAGGCTCGTCTGCGTTCATGAAGAGAAGTATTTCGTTCATGATACTCTCAACAAAAAGACCGATACTATTATAGTTTGCATCCTTGGTCTCTATGTTAAGCTCGGATTTGCCTATATTGCACTTTGAATTCATTTATTCCTGATGTATCTTTAGAGCTGTAGATTTTAATAATACAGCTTTCTATTTGGGTATTCTAATCAATAATATTCTTAGTACTGGCAACATTTTTGGGTTAATTTCTTAAACGCTAGCGTAGGCACACGGGTGTATAGAGTATCAGTTTTTACATACCAAGAGGGAAGAGGTAGATATGCATACATAGAAGGAGGTATCAGGTATAAACAAGCAGTTTTGGTCTATGGTTATTATCAGTATTTACTATTAGTATTTTTTTAAGGGAAAGTATTCAGCTATTTATAAATATTTATCCGTTGTACATTACTTGTTGGGTTCGACAGCACTTTACTAATTGATTTTCTTTTCTGGCTCTGTTTATTCCATTTTTTCGGACTAAAAAAAAACATGACCATAACCTGCTATATCTTCATTCAAGACAGTCTGACAATTGCATATGTCATTTTATTATTTATTCCATGTAATGATTACAAATGGATATTTTTCCAGTTTTTTTAGAGATGATGTTAACTATTGTTGCCATTTTCTGCGTCTCTTTTTTTTATTATTGCCATTATTATCCGGATTAAAGAAGGGTGGGTCTATAGTAAACCAGATATAACCAGACATTCCTCTGCCGTAAAATAGAACGTATGGAAACACAGGCAGGTATTCCAGCAACGTCACAACTCTTGAGATATTGGTTATATGCATCCCGATTGTCTCTCCAGTTTGGGGTTTATCCCTCTTTCCTTGTCTACTTGGTAACAATATTCTAGAGGATAATCGGACCTTGCTGGATATTTATTTGATTCTTATCTTTTTTATTCAAGCTAATAATGTCTAGCAAAATACATGGTGATTTAAGCGCAAGAATAAAGGAAAAACAAAACTTTTCTTGTTTTCTTGGTAGCTATTGCTTGGTGTCCTGATTCTGAGTTGATTTCCATGATAAATGCCAATGTTTAATTTTAATGGTGCTGACATTCAAATTAGCTCTAGATCAGAAAAAACGAGCTTGAGGGTTGTCATCAATAACCGATTTATTTTTTTCATTTATATTTATTTACAGATGCATTGTTTGATGTATATATTTTTAGCATCTATCTGCCTATCGACCTATCCATCTATCGACCTATTCATCTACCTGCCTATCCACCTATCGACCTATAACATATTCTTCTAGCCCCTTAGTCTCCCACGCCACATTTTTCTTACCACTTTATACATTCATTGGATTGTTTCTTTTCCTAACTTGAAAAAATTATAACCATGACTTGTATACCACAAACCATACTTCATGCAAATTAGTTTACTTTATCACAACATAAACCCAAGTAAACGCAAGCACTAGACTTAAAATACTGCTTGGTATTGATATTAAGATCGCGATTTGTTTTTATTGGATAAATAAGGTAAATGTATTTTCGGGAGTACAAGACGTTTAGCCACACAATTTCAAGTTCAAGGAAATGTTTTAACTTCTGAGGCTCAACCGGACAAGTTGCGCTTATCTAGCTTTGAAATTTCAACTCCGGGATCCTGTTTACGGCTTTACACACAATATCACACGATATTTTCAGCTATGTAATTTAACTACATCTTTATACCTGGGTGGACATATAGTGCAGGTGCTTCAAGGAAACAAACCCCGATCTGCGGATATGGGTACCAAGTCCTTATGGTAGGGACAATATCTTGGTGGGAAGCTTGATGGTGCAACGTGTTCTTATATGGGCGGGTTCAGTTATGTGGTGTTGTAATTACATAAAAGCAAATAAACTGTATTTCAAACATCGGGATCAATATCCACTTTCGTTTTTTTCACAATTTCTTGAGCAATCAAAAGACGATGATGCTTTGGTATTTAACCAGTAACTTTTTTTTTTTGGCTTAACCAGTAATTTTAATAATAAATACTAGGATTAACGGGAAAAATTTTTTTTACTCTAGTATTTTTTCTGTCATTGTTGTGGATAGAGCAGCCAAGAAAACAAACGGGTTTATTGGACGAATCAGCCGGACAATTATGTTCGATTGTACATCCAAAAAACAGAACAATTGTTCATAAAATATTGACTGTTTGTAGAAAAAGGATTTCAATTTATCAGGAAACAGCTGTTCGATATATTTTAGTCTTGATATTAGACCAATTCGTTAAGCTAAGAAACAAAATTTTAAGACAGAAAGACCAAAGCTATCGAGATTAAAAGATATTTCGATTTGACAAGTGCACTAGGTGAGCAGGGGAGATTGAACGGGATTCAAAAGTACAAATTTTGGGTGGAGAGTTTTACGATTTGGAGGATTTCCTGCATAAGAAAAAGACAGATAGACTAGCATATATATATATATATATATAATAGTAGCTATTTTTTTTCTGTTTTCATTGTCCCGTCTCCCTAATATTTAAAAAAAGAAAAGCAAATTAAAATAAGGACTTGGGTAGCTAACCAAAAAAAAAGTAAAAGTAGAAGTAAAAGTGGGAGGAAAATGTTGACAATATCGCGAAATGGGCTGTTGTTGATAGGCCTGGTGTTTCACGTTGTGTATCTGTTTAGTATTTTTGATATATACTTTACGTCACCTCTTGTCCACGGCATGGAGCCACAACTAGTTAAAGGCGAGCCACCAGCAAAAAGATTGATATTATTTGTAGGTAAGTGATGCAGATTGTTTTTATTAGTTTCTGGAGGGCAGAAATGCTGGTTTCTGAGAACACCATTTCATCTTTATACTAAATGAATATATAAAAACAAAACAAAACAAAACAAAACAAAACAAAACAAAAGCTAAAGAAATAAGACAAATAAAATAGCCGATGGACTAAGGGCAGACAAGTTTTTCGGGCAATATCAGAACATCTCGGATACCAAGCAAAAGCACTTAGCACCATACATGCGAAAGTTGATTGAAACAGAAGCAACCTTTGGGGTTTCGCACACCAGAGTTCCAACGGAAAGCCGGCCAGGACACGTTGCGTTAATAGCAGGATTTTATGAGGACGTTTCAGCAGTAACAAAAGGGTGGAAGATGAATCCTGTAAAATTTGACTCACTGATTAACCAAACCAGATACACATGGTCGTTTGGATCGCCAGATATTCTTCCAATGTTTGCAGAGGGGGCGACGGATAAGACAAAAGTGGAGACGATAATGTATGGGGCAGAGAGTGAGGATTTTGGGGGAGCGGCATGGCATTTGGACGAGTTTGTTTATTTGAAAGTCAAAGAGATGTTTGAGACAGCAAAAGTAGATGGTGGGTTAAGAGACAAACTCAACAAGGATAAGATAGTGATATTTATGCATATGTTAGGGTTGGACACTAATGGACATGCTTTCCGGCCAACTTCAAGGGAATATTTAGACAATATTGGATATGTGGATAAGATTGTACAAGATACCGTCAAGATGGTAGACGAGTTTTACGGACATGATGGAAAAACAACGTATGTGTTTTCAGCAGATCATGGAATGGAGGATCATGGTGTTCACGGAGATGGACACCCAGATAATACTAGAACACCGCTTGTAGCATGGGGAGCAGGTATAAACAAGCCAGTGAAGGGCGGACGTGGAGGAGAAAGAGCGAAAGGACATGATGAGTTTTCGGAAAATTGGGGACTTGACCAATACGAGCGAAATGATGTTAACCAGGCGGATATAGCACCTTTGATGTCTTCAATGCTGGGAATTCCACTTCCAATGAACTCTGTGGGGAAAATACCGCTAAGTTATTTGTCAGGAACAGATGAATTTAAAGCACAAGCACTGTATGCAAATGCCAGACAGATAGCTGAACAGTTTAAAACTAAAGAAAGAGAGAAAAAAAAGTATCGGCTTTCGTTTGTACCATTTGAAGCATCTACATCAGCGGGAGGAGGTGGAATAGACACACATCTACTTCGGATATCACAAAGGCTGCTAATGCGAGAGTATAAAGAGGCAATAAGTCTTAGCGAGGAGGTGATACAGCTTGGATTGGATGGATTGAGTTACTATCAAAAATATGATTGGATCCTCTTAAAAACCGTAATTACTCTGGGATACTTGGGATGGATGGCATTCAGTGCTATATTCATTATTGAAAACTACGTGTTACAAGGGAAGGCCTCAAGGGAGATCAAGAGAATCAGAGAGGAAGACAAAAGAGAAAAGGATGAAAAGCAAAGAGAAAAGGAGAAAAAAAGAACCGGAAAGAAAAAGTGGACAGTATCAGTAGTAGACTATTTTGTTGGCGAAGAGGACTATCTCCCAAGTAAGGAGATTTTGGAGCAGCAGGCGAAAGACCGATTGGAAGAAGATAAGAAAAAAGGGAGGATTCGCTTGGAGCAGTGGGGACTTTTCGAATATGTTATGGTCATCTCGGTGTTTGTAGTTCTTTCTCTGCTACTATATGTCCAGAATCTTCCATATATATACTACGCATATATTGCGTTCCCTTATTACTTTTGGATAGCATCATGCAAACAATTATCTGAGCTTTTCCAACTTACAGATACGAGCTTGAATTTTAAAGCCCAATTTAAGGATCTAACGGCAAATTTAGCCACAGGTGTATCAAACCGCTTCGGCCAAACCATACCAATGTTGGTTACAGTTATAGCTTTAGAGATGTTGGTGTACACCTACTACGAACGCAGAGTATACACTGTCATATTGCTTTTGATGGGATTTTCGTGGCCATTTGTAATTCCCAAGTCTGTAATCAGACAAGAATGGAAAACAGTCGCCTCATTTACCTTCTTTTGCTGTGCCACCAGTGTATTTACTTTGCTTCCTGTAAAAATGGCTGAAAACCAATTTCTATGCTTGGTTGGTGGATTTCTCATCACTGGCTTTGGAGTCTTTGCCATGTTCTTCACAGATAGCATAATAGCTGAAGTAAGCGGATTCGACTCTTCTCTCAGCTCCAACTCTTCGTCCAAATCTTCATCCAAACCCACTGCTAGATACACTACAGCCATCCCTGGTCTTGAACCTTCAAAATCCATGTACGATAGGTACCTATTGGCTTTCCAGTCCTTTTTGGTCTTTGCTGCTACATTGGTTGTCTACAGCACCTCCTGCAGCCTCCAGCAGCGAAAAGGTCTTCCTTTATTTAACCAAATTCTAGCTTGGCTTCTTTTTGCTGTATCTATCCTTCCTATCATTGTTTTCCCCAGAGCCTCTCGATATCTAAACCAACACTTTATCTGCAGACTCTTTAATCTGTTTCTGGCCTTTGCTGTCCCAATGGTTCTGCTAACCATCTCTTTCGAGTCTTTGTTTTACTTTTGCTTTTTTGGCCTCATGATGTCTTTACTGATTCTAGAGCAAATTATGTATCGTGTGAAAAATGCCTCGATTTTATCTCTGCCTCTATCCTATATCCCTATCAGCGCCATCTCTGCCTCCACCTCCACCTCCACCTCTACTTCCACCCATTTGAGCGCCAAGAACTCTACTATTTCTTCCGATCGAAACACCTACCGCCCTATATCTTACTCGGATCTACGCATTTCAATCATGTTTTTGATGTTTATAAATCTGGCCTTCTTTGGTACTGGAAACCTCGCTTCGATTTCCTCTTTCTATCTAGAATCTGTTTACAGACTCATCACTACCTTCAGCCCCTTCTTCATGACTTTCTTGCTGCTGCTAAAGATCTTTATCCCCTTCCTTCTTGTCTCTTCAATCTTTGTTGTTCTAAACACCATGCGTAACCTGCCCGACTTTTGTTTATTCCTACTGGCTCTAAGTACTACCGATTTAATGACTCTGAATTTCTTTTTCAATGTTAGAGATGAGGGTTCTTGGTTAGACATTGGAACCAGTATCAGTCATTTCTGCATTTCCAGTCTTTCTGTACTGTTTTCCACTGTTCTCTTTGTTATAAGCTATTGGGGACTGATCGGTAATGCCCTGGTTCCTGTTTCTTCTGTTAGAAAGCATTTTAAAAGCAATTAAGCCTTTGTTTTATTATTTATTATCTTAACCTTTCTATTTTCATTTGATCTTAATAAACGTTTCAGCAATAAACCTCTGTTGTACACAAACTACCCCTTTCTCCCTTCACAAATACTTTTTTGTTTGTCTTTTGCCTCTCCGCAAATTCTTGTAGTTTGATAATTTCTTGAAAATAAGGGTAATAATAATAGTACATAATGATCTCCCTCCCCCAACCCTTTTTTCATTACAATTTTTCATTTTAACCTCTCCCTCTTTGTTTAGGAAAGTACAAAAAAGAACAAAGAATAAGCAAATAGAGAAAAGGAGGGAAAAGTAGAAAAGTACAAAAAAATATCAACTAGAATAATGAGCTTACAGTCACAGCAAGGTAATTCCGCGAGCGGTGCAGGTGGAGCTAATGATACCAAGGGTATGTATAATACAGAAAAATCGGAAAATTCAGAAAAAGTGTTGTCGGGAAGCAACTCAAAATCTCAAGAATATGAAGACGATGATTTAGATGAGGAGGAAGATATTGACGAGTTGGATCTAAGCAATCTAGAAACAAAAGTCTGGTTGGTCAAAGTCCCCGCCTTTCTGTCTCAACACTGGAACAACATCCGCCAGACCGGCAAAGAAGTGGGTAAAGTTCGGATCTATGATTCAGCAGACAAGAATGGAAACAGCATTTCCCTAATTCTGGGTGATAAGGATAAAGAAGTCGAAGAATCTGGAATTCCTAAACAATATAATCTCAAGGTTGTCAATAGTGAAGTCAAAAACATGTTTGTGTTTGCTGAAGGTAAAAAAGATGAAAAGTCGAGTAGTCAGACAAAAGAAAGAGGTAAACATAAAAGCCTGCCAGGTAGCAGCCGATTCTCGACTGGAGGCTCCAAACTTGGAATTAAATCTGAGCGGCTCGATGAATACAATACGAGTAATGGACGAGGCGGGCGTGGGCTGGATGATGAAACCTTTGAGGATAGCGAGAATGAGCAAGATGGAGATTCACGGTCAAAACTGAAGCCCTCGAGTATAGAATCCAGCAATCTCAAATACCCCACTTTTCTAAGCGGAACAATTCATCACGAATGTACAGTGACTCCCGTGTTGGATTCCAAATATAGCGAGATTGTCAAGAACAGATCCAATTTGGCAACTAAAAACATAGGCAAACGCACGGTGCAAGTCCTTGACGATCAGTACCAATCCAATCTGCTGAACTTTAAACATCCAAGCCTAGCCAGACTGAACAAACGCACCAAGTTTATTTCTGGGGGAAGCGGTGCGGGTGCTGGTGCGGGTGGAGTGGGAGCAGGTGGATCTGGTGGACTTGGAAATCGATACGAAAGATTGCCCAGGGAAAAACTGGTTGACCTGTTGTTTTCGGCGTTTGAAAAGTATGCATATTGGAGTTTCAAGGGACTATTGGAGTTCACAAAACAACCCAGCACGTATCTAAAAGAAGTACTGGGTGATATCGCCATATTAAACAAACGAGGTCCTTACAATTCTATGTACAGCTTAAAGCCCGAGTACATGTCTATTTCTGGTGCTAATGCTGGTGGTAATGGCAATGCCAATTCCACCGCTAGTACAGGCCCTGAAGGAAGGAGCGCTGGTAGTAGTGGTTTTACAGCAGGTGCACTCGGTACTGCGGGAAAGTCAGAATCAAGTGTTGGAAATGGTGGTGGTAAATCACGGGATAGTTTTGGAGAGGGCAATGAAGATGAAGACCTTGAGGAAGAAGAGGAGGAGGAAGAGGAGGATTTGGATGATGACTTTGAAGATGCTTGATTCTTTTTCTCTTTTTCTCTTTTTCCATTTCCTGTATTTTCTTTTATTATTTTGATTCAGTTTAGACAGAATTAAAAAGAGGAACTTAAATATATTGTAAAAAAAAAGAGTAGGTAAGAAAAGAAAAAAAGTTAAAGGTATCCAACGATGATGATGATCTTATACGAGTTTCTTTTGTTGTTTTTGTTAGTTTTTGGCAGAATAAAGGAGAGGTATGTATGGATAAAATAATATATCCAAGGGTGTAATGAGTAAATAAATAAAGCTATGGAGCGAAATGAAACCGCCCCCCCCCCCAACTCCCTCCCTCCCCCACCTTGTTTTTTTTTAAAATTTTTTTTGCTCTTTAACGTCGAGTAAAGTTTGAAGATCCCGCGACTGACAGCTTTACCACATTCTTTTTTCTTGAAGGACCATGAGAGACACTGCCAGTACTACCCGGTTCAACATTACTTGAGGTATTGTCACCACCATTCTTATTCTTATTTTTTTGGTTGGATGCACCCATTTGCTTTGCTTTACCATTATTACTTAGTTTTTTGTAAACCTGCTCCATATCTAAAAATAACGAGTTGTTTTTCGAAGACTCGCCACTACCACCATAGCCGCCGTAGTTGTTGGTTGATGTCAAGATATTCTTGTATTTTGCAGAGTTGTTTTTTCCACTACCCCAAACGCCATCTATACTAGCTCCAAGGTTCGAGTTTGTATTTACAACTACACCTGCACCTGCACCTACTTCTGCACTTACTCCCGCTCTTGTGTTGCTGCTGTTGCTTTTTTTGTCGGCATCGTAATCAGTATTATCTTGTAAACTTGGCAACGTATCATTATGTAAAGTTGGAAACTCTGACTGCAAAGCTCCTACTCCAACCTGTCGCAATAACTCACTGGTCACAGAATCTGTCGGGGGTCCTGATAATGACAAAGAATCATACTGATCATAATTGTAGTGGCGGTGGTGCAAATGAAGGGGATGGAATGGATGTCCAACACCCTGGTGTCTCGACATTTTCAGTGCCATTTTCTCCATCCTCTCTTCATTTTCCAGTTTTGTGTTTATCCGTTTGTGTTCTGCATTTTCTCGCTTGTCTATTCTCTTCCGAAGAAGCTTCCGGTTCGTTAATTGTTTCTCAAATATTCGCAGTGTATCATTAGAAGCAAGTCTATTCAAATCTGCCTCAACTATTTTTATGTCACATCTTTCTGGAATAAAGTCATACAGCTTGTTTTTTTGGCTGAACTCGCTAGACATTGTCATTTGCGTTAGATATGTAATTTCAAAACGCACATTCAATGGATACATTGGAGACTGTGATGATTGCTTGTTTGTATGTACCTTAGTATGATGTATATTTGTAGATTCATTTCTGCTATCACCATCAGGCTGTTCCTGTCCTTGTTCCTGGCCTTTGCTTTTACCTTTGTTTTTGTTTTTATCTTTAGGTTTCCCTTCATCTTGGCCCTTGTTTTGGTCTTGGTCTTGGTGTTGGACTAAGTCTTGGTGTTGGACCAAGTCTTGGTGTTGATCTTGGCTAGCACTGCTACTATACTCAGCTTTCAGCACTCTCAAGTCTAGAGTGCTTAAATAAATGTATTGTCCATCAACCGACTGATAAAACAGGTTCTCATTATCGAGCTTTTCCAATCGAGGATTGCAAAACCGAGTAAGCATATTATGGTATTTTGATTCGTGGAAAAGTTGAAAATCATTTAGCTCCATCTGCTTTTTTTCTTCAACAACTGACTGAATTGCGATCTCCAAATACTTCCTAGTCACAGAATCAAATATTTCGTCTCTAGCCAAGTCCGTCAAATTTCCGATTTCTCTCTCCAAGTCATACCGTTGTATTTCACGTCCACAAAACATATACTTACTGAACTCTATCGCACCCTCATCATATCCGATATACGGTATCACTCCCTTGTTATTTTCAAAAACTGGCCAAAAACTGGACTCATATGGAAATACAAATTTACCACCAGCATCTCGCTTCATCAGCCGCATTTCAATCGCACTACCAGCCTCTGGAGAGTTACTTATTTCCAAGATCTTTGCTCTTTTTAACTCCGATGGATCCAGTATACACCAACAAACCGGGCACTTATGGCTTGATATTTCTGTAAATAGCCTCAATATGCATGCAAGGCAATATATGTGCCCACAATCGGTCATTCGCGGCGCCGTTGGAAGTTCCAAGCATATTGGGCAATAGACTGGCATCGCCACAACAACTTGATCTATCTCACTCCACTCAAGCTTTTTGTATGAAAACCCCTTTTCAAGCTTTTTAACCATATCCGGCGTGGCTTTTAGCACAAATCGATAGTTTGCCCTCACAAATATCTCACGATTGTATGATTCACTGCCGTATACTTTGTTATTCTTCCGTCTTATTGGCAGTGGTCTTGACGTGTCCTCAATTCGCGGCGGAAGTGAAAAGTTCAACAGGTGGTTCATCTTTTCTTTCTTTTTCAACTTTCCTACTCCTTTATCTACTCCAGCCCCAGTCGCAACTACACGCATCCCACTATCCCTCCATTTCATTCCAACTGTATGCTCGCCGTGATCAAGTACATCCGTCCTGATATTTACCGCGTTCGAATCAGCTATGCTCGCATCTATCGGCTCTTGTAAGCTGGCCTTCCCCAGTTTTTCCACAATCTCTGAATTTTCACCATCACTAACAATATGACCATTCATCAATTCAGCATTGGAACCAGATTCAACCACTGTGACCACCGACTGTGCGCAGATCTTCAGCGCTTCCAGTATGCTGTTGGACCCTGTTTCGACATCACACCTGTTCTTCCCGGTTTTCACATTTATTAGAATGTATGGCTCAGTCTCTGTACTTTTGATATGATCCAAAATACTCTGTTCATACTTATTGTAGTGTTTGTGCATAATCCTTGGCTCAAATAAATGATGAATAATACTGGGTTGCGCTTCTTCTACCTGTTCCTTTATGAACTTGCCCCTTTCACCACACTTTCCACAAGTATGCTCGGCGTTGCTAATTGCTACAAATAACACCGCCTGTGTAAAATTAGAAACATTACCACATTTGCAACAGACGTATTCATCAGAACATTCATCTATATAAACTATTGTGCTTTCGGTTGCTGTATTATTGTCCCTGTTTTCCACTTGCACCTCTTTTATACTTGTGTTGTACCGTTGAGCTCCTTCCAGATAGATACTGAAAATTTTGTCCTCTTCCGATAAAAACTTGATTATCTCTTCAGTATCTTCGGATTTGGCTTTTTCATGCTGGCTTTTGCCGAGTATTAATGAAATCGCTTCGTAGACTCCTGTCAGCTCTCCTCGCACATCCACCCGTAACCGTTGTAAGGTTTCAACCGCTTTGGCTTCAGGTTCTGTCGTCGATACTACTCCTAGCATCAACCCCGGCTCTTGTTCCACATACACCACAACCCCTACCTCTCCCTGCTGTTTGGCTGCTAGTTTTTTCCATGTTGATGAAAATTTTACACTTAGTTTGTTTATATATCTGTTTTGCTCTTTTCGGTATTTTTCTTTTCTGTTTCTCCTTTTGAATTCTTTTTGTTTATCAAATACTTTCATAATACTACTAGAGTTTCTAAAGTCCTTACTAGATAAAGATAAAAGGTTTTTTTTTTAGCTCGTTCTTGCTAGAAAAAAAATTATCTTTGCTGAATGTTTGTTCCTGCTTTCTTTTCTTTGAAAAAAAAAGAAAATGTATTTGTACGTTTTGGTTTTTACTGATCTCAAAAATGGCTTCAAGGAAATCCCGTTCCGTAAAATTCTTTTGATCTTGAAGGATTTTTTTAGTATATTTTTGCCTCCCGCTTCTTGTTTTATACTGAAGATCAGGTAGTCCGTTTTCTTTTCTTTTCTAGTTTCGTATTATCTTCTTACTAGATTCAAAAGCCTTGTTGTCCTTCTCCTGGTATATTAAGACAAATCTCAAACATTTAATCGTCCGAAACTAATCTGGACTTTTATATCAAATTCTCGGATGTTGAGCTAAGATTATGTATTCAAAACGCCTAATACAAGCCAATGATCTTCATTAAAAAATCAATTAATATGCTCTATTGTAGCTAATATATATCCACCGTAGTAATCTTTATTCTTAATTTCGAATTTTGTGGTTGTTTAAGATTTATCAGCGAATTTTAAAATCGTCTTAAAATCCTGATTCTTTTTTTCTTTACAGTTTAGGTGAGAGGCTTAAAATTTTTGTTGTTTTAGCCCGACTTCTATAATACTGGTTTCTTATCTCTCCTCTCCAAATTTTAAGGAATGATCCTCTGGATGTTCATTGACCTTTATTGACAATTCATTAAATTATCCTCAACTATATTATTCTTTTTTTTTTTGAATAAAAAGCTTATTTTAGGCTTTCAACTAAAACAACTCGTGTATTGGCAAAAAAAAAAAAAAGTATGAAAAAAATAACTAACTAATACCGATACCTAGCTTCCATTGGACAAAACTCCAAACGCCGCTAAAGAATAAACTTTAGCAAGAACATTCTCCCACTCTTTTTTTTTTCCATCTTGCATTTGAGGGGCAAACCGACTGTAAATAGAAAACTGTTTCTGATTTATACCATACTGTCAGCTTACAAAACACCAAGCTCACAATAAGACGTGCTACGTCGTTGAAATGGGATTGGTAGTTTTTTTTTATGATTTCTTTTGCTTGATATCCACTTCTAAAGACCTGGGTATCAAATGAGACTATTTATACCCATATATTTAATCTGATGAGCAAGTTTAATAATATTTAATAGTCGAGGCTTAAAAGAAGCTCAAGAATGTCATAATCTTCGATATAGTATAGCTCAATCATCCTTCAATAACAGGGTTAATGATATTTTTATTCGTTCGGCTTGATCTTACATAGCTAAAACAGGATAGGAATAAGCAATAATTTCACCTTCAAAGTTTATTGAGCCACAAATGTTATAAATGATAATTTTACTCTACATGCGATACTCAAAACTGCCATAAACACATTGTTTCCAATTGCGTTTGTGTGTTTACATACTATTGCCTGTTGCTTCAAGACCTTGGATAGTGTTCCACTTAAATCCCAAATATCGATGTCACCAGCTTGTTTTTTCAAACAATTTATCACGATTAATCAAACCTCGGTAGTTTATGTATAGGTTTTCAAATTCTCTGCGTTGTTATAAATACGTTTTGGTTATGTAACATGCAAGTACCTTTACTCAATAACAACGTTCGTTTTGCTCACATAGCTTGTGAAATTGGTCACAAATACACCCATTTCCAGCCCAACGGTAAATCCAATCGAAAACTTCAATTGTTTTACGTTTGCGTTCCTGAAATAGCATCAAGCCAGTTCTTTTCCTATTGAGTAGGTTATATTATATTATCTAAATGGGCCAATAAAGCAAGAGTAAACGTGTAAGACCACATTGTCAGTTTCCGCAAACCACTGTCTTGTTTTATATGACCTTTAAGAATAGTTTCTAACAAAATTTATGGTTCTAAAACGGCAAAATAAGAAGGGTACAATACCCGATTAGCAAACTTTACCGTCGTTATGACCTTTATATTGATTAATTATACGCTTAATTATTATTTTTAAAAGTGGGAGAGAGGGTCAAGAAAGCCTCATACTTGAGATGGACCCTAGATGTACGCATCACGTTATTCAGCACATCTCAAGGTATTGCAGCAAGCAAAGTGGCGGAAGTTTAGGCTAGCTGACTCTATCTTTCATCAAGATATAAATCTTAGCAAGACTAAACTGTTTCAAACTGGACAGCACAATACGGTTAATGAGAGCTTCTTCTTTTTTAACTTTCTTCTTTTTGACAACGATCATGAATCTCCGAGTTCATCTAGTTGGTAATCCAATCTAAACCACTAGATCTGAACCAGCGAGTTCATACTACATAGCTTAAAATATAATGTGGTGCTAGCTGTGCACGTACACGTGCATATACAACAGCAATAAATGCGTGTTTTTTACACACTTTTGTAAGCCTGGAGTATGCACAAAGTAGACCTTTGATGTGTTTTAAGTAGATATGTTGAATCTCATTCATTGATCGGCATTTTTCTAAGTTGTGTGATGCAGTTTAAATAAAATTCAAGTTTCTATTTTTAGTTTTTATATTTATTAAGTTTTTACATCAACCATTCGATACTTCAGAAATATAGCGACCAGGGTTTTCCAGTCGAAACCATTGCGCTTTCAACGCATTTTATGCGCAATTTATAAGTATTATCTAATACGTTTATAATAATTTATCATTATTGGGTAATGAGCGTACTACCTTACACTCACTATGAAAGCGTACATTTAGCTTAACTGAACCTTCTCTGATCCCGACATTAATACCGGACATAACTAAAGCTATTTCTAGATTAGCCAACATTAAAACCCTATTGCTTATTTCCTTTTAATTATTGTTGCCTTGAAAATTTTTTTCTTGCCCTAGAAATATCGATTCAGCTCCCAAAAAAAAGAGAATTGATACCTACTAAATTCCAAATTACCAGTAGTCAAAGTATTTTCTCTTACTTATTCCTTCCTTCCATGCCATCGTCCTCCCCCCCAAAACAGATGGTTATAATTAATGAAAAAAACTAATGAGCGTTTCTAATTATAATTTTTGTACCTACCAAAAGCAACGGATTATGTAAGATATTTTCTATAAATACTTTGTGATCATTATTCACCATTAAACAGTGATAGCAGCTAATATTAGCTATTTAGTTTTCTATTACATTTAGGCCAGTATTGAAAAAATTTCTATCTGAAAAAATACATAAGGGCTTCAAATCACTCGCATCTATTTTCTCTATTCAATTACTTCAAATATAAAATATAAAATTCATCAAGTCAAAGCATTTTTGACAACTACAACAAGCATTAAATCGCAAGTTAGAAGTATTTATCATCGACAGAAAAATGCGCTCATTAATTAGTATTGCATTTATGACATTGGGCCTTGTGTCAATCGAGGCAAGAATATATTGTAAAGAGGGTTACCGTTGGTGTGCGGCTCAAGATGGTCTCAAAGGAACTTTCCAGTACTGTCAAGATGGTGTTGTTAACACAGGTGCCTGCTTCGGAGAAGGTCTTTGTTTCAAAGAAGGAGATGACATCAACTGTGTTATGGTATCAAACTCCACCTCACCTGCTATGGATAAGCGATTTGCGACTTTGACCACCAATGATATCTATGGTACACTGCAAACTCTAGGAAAAGCCACAAAAAACGGATCACCAAGTGACATGAGCACTGTCATTCAAGCAGGTATTAATGGTATGAGAAGAGGTCCAGGACAAGTTGGAGAGTTTTTCAGAGTATTCAATGACCTCCTTACCCAAAACAGAGGTACAGTAGTAAACCAGATGAAGAAGGCTATTCCAGACATTGCCGCCATCGGAGGTTCATCTGCCACACTCATAAATGTAATAAAGACATTTGCAGGAAATGAGCAGCAGATGGCACAGCTCATGGCCAGTGCTTTCCAAGAAATGAACACTGATTCAAATGCTCAAACCAGAGTGAGAGATTTGATAGTTGCAGTTACATCTGCTGCCAGATCATCAGGCTGTTCAAACTGTGGAACTATTGGAACTGCAAGTGGAATTGCCAGCGCAATCGACAAATTTGAAACTGTCTTGAGAAATAAATATCTGTGTGATGATGGAACTACTGGATTCCCACAATTCCCAGGATCCAGCCTCGGAGCTGTCCTTGAAAGCGCACTAAACAGCAACTCCAATGATATGCTTAAGTTTATCGCAGCTGCAGTTGCCAACGCCAACGAAAACATCTCTGATTTCCAAAAGGGTATGGTTATAGTTTTGCAACTCGCTCAAAGCTCCCAAAACACAATTGGTGTGTTGGTAGCAGATACTATGTTGGCTATTCAAGGAAACCCTACACAATTGATCAGCCTTCTCACAAGAATAACAATTGTCTTTGATACCTATGACTGTATCATTAAGGCTCTCTTTGAGGCATACATGAAGGCTTCAGGTTTCGTGACCTACTGTATCGGTGGTGTGCTTTTCAAGGTCATTCTTATGTGCTTCATGATAATGACCATTATCTGGGTACCACTCTGCTGTTGCTGTTAATTTAAAAATAATTCAATTTTCATTTCTCATGGTTGTTAGCTTTGACCTCAAGATCGCATATTTTTTTGAATTAAACTGATTTTTTGAGATTAAATAAAATCTATTTTTTTATTCACACACACTTACAACTCTGACTTATTTTAGTGCTAAACATATTTGATTAAAAACTTGCAACAAAATTGCAAGAATGTAAGAATAATATGACCTGAGTCTTATGTCACGTAACTCAGACTGTAGCATGAAATACTGGTATCAGGAACAATACAGTCAGCAAAGATAGCATCGGGATGCATCCAAGAATACCATCCTAGAACGATATTTTCCAATAATCCCGTTAATAATCCCTGCTTATTTCACCATCACCATTCTTTTGATCTGTATCTTTAGGTTCTATTCGTATTTTTTTCCTGTAACGTGTATTATGACAAAAAGCACCATCACAAGCATTAACATCAGAATTTTCTCTCTGGTAACTCTGGATGCTACGTAGCACATCGTGGGCAATGTAGTCACCACAAAAATACATATCATTTTCTTAATCCCTACTCTGTTCTACATTTCGTTAATGGTCACGGACAATAGTGATGATTAGTAGCGTAATATAACTACAAAAATAAAATGAAAAGAATTAGTAGATATATACATACTAACCGCACTTTTTTTTTTGTCATTTTTAATTTTTAGTTTCGTGATACTATTTTTGAGGAGTATACAAAGGCTACACCCATAGAAAGGCAAGAAGAGATAATTAAAATACAAAAATAAACTAAACTACTGGATAAGTGATGATGGTATTTAGAGGCTTGAAAGTACGTGTAGCAAAACATCAGCAGTTACTTTTTGCACAGAATTGTGATTATACTTTTTTTCCTGCTCCTGGACGCCTTTTTGTGGTAGGCATAAATGATATGCTACAATAAGGCTATAAAAACATATTCTTGCTATATTTTTATGATGATATTGCGAGTAAATTATTGCAATATATTTAGTTTGGTTTGGTTTGTGTTGTGTTGTATTGTGTTGTGTTAAGTACATTTATGTCATTTTGTCCGTTTGCACTTAACCCACTTGATTAACCTTTATTGTAAATCAGACAAAAAAATACCAGATTTGGCAGTGTATTTGCGAGCTTTAGGTGCTTGTTCAGCTAAAAAATTGCACCAATATGATTGGTATTTTTTTTATTCAGCCAAATCGAAACATCAAAATCCTTCCCATCTTGTAAGCTTTTTTTAAAGGTAGAAAATAATATATAGAACTTTTAAGCTAAGCATTTCAAGTTGTGATTTTTCAACATAAATTCCAAAATATAGCCTACCGGTATAACGATATTAAATGTAAGTGAATCCTTTTACTAACCTGCCTATTTTACCATTTATTTCAGTGCGGATGATTTTCTGGATAAAACTGCATCCAATCTGAAAAATATTGTTAATGTTTTTACCGCTTTACATTTTTTTGGGAAAATTCTATAATTTAATTAATTGGATATATATATATTGTAGAAGGAAAGAGGGACAGAGCGAAAGAGAGAGAGAAATGGGTTCGGGAAAATTATCTAAATCGTCCAATCCTGCTGAAAAACAGAGTAAGCTTATTTTGTCTTGTCTCAGTTTATTGCAATTCTATTAATCTCGTTTTTTCGTCTTTCAACTTTTACATTATTCTATACAATAGGAAGGCTGGAACGTAAAAAAGAACTAAAAAAGGTATGAACTTCTTTTGCATTATATGTTATTGCAGATTCTCTCCAGATCATTTTTGGGTTTGATGATCTTTTTTTATCTCTCAGATTATGCATTATTATAGCTAAAAGAAGTTCGGAAACAAAATAAAGAGACTTCATTGCTTTATCGAGATACTTCAAAGCTTGAAAAGGAGCTCAAAAAGTACAAACAACTAGGTATAAAAATCCGCTATTACAATCTTTAATAGTCTCTATAAAGCAATCGCTTTCCAAAATCCTTCTACTTTATAAAATATTTACTATACATACATAAAATTTTCTCTTCCTAGAAAAATCTGGAAATATCGATAAGAACGGCATCGCCAAGTTAAAAAGACTACAAGAAGAGCTGGATACCATTACAAACCTTAGAAAGGAACATGGAATAAAGATTAAAAAGTACGTTGTCGTTTTTAATGATGAACCTTAAATGATTTTTACCTAATATATAATCACCTATAAACTTAGGCAAAAGAAAGATCCGAATTTTGCCCCCTTCGATCCTTTACAGTCTGAGAATAAAGGTATTTTTTACATTATATTTTGAATATACAAGTACTTGTAAATATTAACAAAATTGATACTGGATCTTTTTTTAGAGAATATTGAAGGGTATGAAATAGGTGAAGACATTGATGACTCTGATGTCTCTAACTTGTCTGGAGGTAGGTTTTTTCACTTTTTTTTGAGCATTTTTTGTTTCCTTTGGGCATTACACACTCAAATTAATTTTCTACTTGGTACAACATCTAAAATATTAATGTGTCATTCAATAGTTTCTGGGTTGGAGTCTTATTCTGAACATGAATCAGAAGATGAACACAAAACTGAAGAAGGTCAAGATTATTTCCCACCCTTACCCGTTGGAACACCACCAAATATCGAAAGCGAACTGAATTCAGATGAAATTTGGCCACCGTACCCATCATCTGGGCCTAGAAAAGGCTATACAAGAAATAAAACGTATCGACCCCACCATCCTCGGTCAACCCAACAGAGATTTAACCCAAATGCTCAACAGGGCTATGTGCAACATCCTACAGGTCATCCCCCTTATTCCAACATTGCCCATATTCCGCCGCCCAACTTTCCTTATCATCCAGGCCAAATGAACGCTTACCCACCCATTCCCCCTATGCCTCATATGCAACATATACCACCTATGCCATATCCACCCCCCTCTGGTCCCTTCCCTGGCGCACCTCCCATGGTACCACCGCATATGCCGCCTCACATGCCGCCTAATTTACCACCTCCGCACATGCTACCTCCCTATGTCCATGGTTTCCAACCCTATCCCTCAAACCATAACCATCCGCACGGCAGTGACGTAGCTGCTCGACCATCATTGGAGCAAAGCGCTCAAGTAGCTAAGGCTTATTCAAGAGAAATCCAGGCCACGGTCCTGCAGGCTGAACCCAAGATCCGTGATCTCAAAAAGGAACTGACTGCGTTTGTTCCTCAAAGTATACAGAAAAAGAAACTAGAACAAAGCAAAACAAACAAATTTATTGAAAGCATTGGTGCGGTTGAGCTCCCCAAGGTTGTTGTTAATACTGCTCCAGATGTCGACGACTCGGACTCCGAAGACGCTACAGAACACAAAGCTCGCTTTGAGGGACTATCCAAATCTATCCTTGGTCAAAGCTTAAATAGGGCAGATCTTGGTACAGCTTCTTACTTTACGTTTAGCACTACTTCAGACAACCCTGCGAATTCACATGAGGACTTAACAGGAAAAGGCAACTCTAAGAAAGGTAAGGAGCCAGGCCAGAAGCCTACCTCCATTAACGACGATTATTCTAGGTTTATGGACGACGTATCGGACTTGCTCTAGCTACTTCTGTTTCCAGGGTGTAATCTTGGGTAGGGGGCTTCTATGTTTATTTGTAGATTTTTGTACCATATTGAGTGTAAAAAGCTTTTTAATCTTTTTTTTGTCTAGTATTGATAGAATTGTTTAGCATATACTCATCATCATTCAACCAAGTTTTTTTAAAGCTGCCAATTACATAATAAAAAAGAAAAAGAAAAAAAAGTGAAATTGGTTTTTTGTTTTCATTTTCCGTTTTTTCACCAAACTTGAATATAGTCTTAGCAACATACACACTTCATCTATTCATATATAGCATTGAAAGTCAGTTTGTGGAATATATTACGCAATACTAGGACAAACAGAGCAGAGCCATGTCAACTGCAAACTCCTCAAAGTATCATGGTTTGCCCGATGTGGTCAGTTCTTGAGCAATAATACCTTAACCAACTTTATTATGTATGTATGCTTTGAATAATAGTCAGAAATATATGGTTTTATATTTCAAAATAGGCATTCGACCAGCCAGATGTTTACGAAACGCCGGATGTTCAAGAAAAAACAGAACCCGAATTGGTATTTTTTTTTCCAACATTTCTAACCCCAAGCGAAGAAAGTTGCTTTACTAATCAAATCTTTGCTTTTTAATATCCCTAGAACATCAACTTTGTTACAGAAAATAAAGAGCTGGACATTCACAATCTAGACATTAAAGATGCGAAGAACTATTTTGGTATAAAAGACAAAACAAACTCTGGTAATTCAATTCTCTATACACTGTAAAACTCGCATAACAATTTATAGCAATAGACGGATATGCCATTCTAGCCAATCTGGTAACGGTTTGTATTTACTATTGTTAATTTAGATAAGGAAAACTCTGCAGAAAAGTACCGCAGAGCACTGTACAAAAGCTATTTACTGGAAAACATCGAAAACGAAATCTCTGTGTACCCATCAACCAAGTCGCAATACAATGAGGGACTTTTTACCGAAACACCTTTGGAAAAACTAACTAGACTGACATTTGAGATTCAAGATCTCCAGTCATCGCTAGAGAATGTAAGCCACCTATGCGATCTATGTGTACTTGATC